>JAJOZX010019837.1:0-40808 GCA_023014485.1 Bathynomus jamesi
AACTGTGAAAATTGACTCTGCGACAAGTGACCCTGCGACAATTGACCCTGCGACAATTGACTCTGCGACAATTGACTCTGCGACAATTGACTCTGCGACAACTGACTCTCTTTGAAATTAACTCACTTTGAAATTAACTCTTTGAAATTAACTCTCTGTGACTCTCTGTGTTACAATTAACTCTCTGTGTTACAATTAACTCTGTGTTACAATTAACTCTCTGTGTTACCATTAACTCTCTTTGAAATTAACTCTCTCTGAAATTAACTCTCTTTGAAATTAACTCTCTTTGAAATTAACTCTTTGAAATTAACTCTCTGTGACTCTCTGTGTTACAATTAACTCTCTGTGTTACAATTAACTCTCTTTGAAATTAACTCTCTTTGAAATTAACTCTCTCTGAAATTAACTCTCTTTGAAATTAACTCGCTTTGAAATTAACTCTGTTACAATTAACTCTGTTACAATTAACTCTCTGACAATTAACTCTCTGACAATTAACTCTCTGACAATTAACTCTCTGACAATTAACTCTCAGACAATTAACTCTCAGACAATTAACTCTCTGTTAAAATTACTGTTTCAATAAAAACAAATGTATCACTGGTGTATGGAATGTTCACTGTGTTTCTTGTGAATTCTGACTGGATACTCATTATTAACTGTTAATAATAGTGACTTTTCAAATGTTTATAAATTACTTAAAAAAACAAACTGTACTTAACAAAATTTTCTATGGGGAAATCCTTGAGACGTGTCCTGAAGACGTCTTGCTGGCTACTTCTTCTTGGATGAAAACTAGGCGTGGAGAACTTGGAGTCGTGACACACCAGTTCAAGGGTGGATGTTACGAACAAGAAGTCGTGACACGCCGGTCAACTGGTTTTATCCTGATGCAGGGTAATTTCTATCTTGGCCAAAGAGTGGCCTCTTCTTAAAATCTTCTTCTGCTTAAAATAATCTTCTTATTATCCTGGGGCAGGGTAATTTCTATCCTGGCCATGGGTCTGGGGTGTCTCGTATGGACGAGGCGTTCTTGGTTAAGGGGCAAGGGGCCTCTGCCCCCTACCCGCAGCGAGGCTGCAGTCCAAAGAAGAGTCTCGTAATGAAGTGGCAAATGAAGTGGTGCCTAATTTTACAAGTACATGTATAATATAGCTTAAATGTTTTGGGGGAGGACAGTTGAAGGTTAAATTTCCCACCTTTTTTTAAACACATCAGATGTTTTTGAATGATTGCAAATAAGAATTTAAAAAATAAAAATAAAAACGAATTTGTATTTTTCGCCGAGTCTATATTTATGAAGGCGATATCATTTCGTAATAGTACACAAGTACAAATTAAGTACATGACTGAGTACGTATTAATTTTGGTTCATTACAATTACGATTGCAATTACCAATCAATTCATATTCACTTGTTGTTTAATTACACTTCTATTAAAGTACATTCTTACATTATAAATTAAATCATTACATTTAATTACAGTTTCACTGAAGTACATTACAAGTTATTGTTAATTACAGTTAATTACAATTAAACAGTTACTATACCTTTGTTTTGTTTTTACAGTGTTTCTTATTAATAGACAATTAAGATGTTAAATATAATAGAACGTAAATGGCACTTACGAGATAATTTATTTACGAAATAATATGCTATAATATGTTATGAATTTGAAATCAGAGCGAACGGAGGTATTTTATCTTTGAGGCGCTCGACTCTGTCGTCGTGAGCGGAATTCGATCTTACTAAGCATTTTTTTGAGTTCACCTCGGGAGGTCATATAATTAAAAATAAAAATGAAAAAAATAATACTAGAATGTTTTTTCGCGTTCTCGAACGAACGCCCAAAGTTTCGCGCGTCACAAATTGACACGAGTAAACATAGACTGATAAGTTGATAGGGCATAAGTAGACAATAGGTAGATGAATGAATAAGTAATAAAATTAATAAAGGATAGCGGTCAAGAAAGAACATGAATGTAAAAATGAGTATGGTTGAATAATAATGTTTATACTACACAACACCACAACCTTATTATTAAAGAATTTACCATACATTGCATACGGAAGATGTCCAAATAACAAGTGAGTTATTATATAATATAAAAGAATTCAAAGATTAATATTTTAATGTAGATAAACAATTAAGTTAGACAAACAATGATATGGTTAAAAAAAATTTAGAATTTTTTTTTTTTCTGTGGGGAAAATTACATTTATAATGAATAGGAAAAAGGGAAAAATATAAATCGTACAATCTATAAGCTAATTTTTATTGACTAGTGTAGGTAAAAATAGAATTACGTAATGGATGATGTATAGACCTGTGGTCTAGTGTGTATTTTTCTGTACTAGGTATAAAGTGTGTAGCTGATAATTTCGAGAGACAAATTAGCTGAGAGGATTGTTAAATTAACTGAATAAATGCATAAGCGAGAATTTATATATAGTAAGCAAAAATGATTAAGATTAAATAGCATAGTTTGCACTTACGTAATGAAATAGTTTTATTGTGATATTCAATGATTTTAGCATAAGGTTTGTATATATATATATATATATATATATATATATAGTGCGCATACATGCATTTTTATTGACTGTTGTAGGTACAAATCGAATTACGTAGTGGATGATGTATAATAATTTAAGATGGGTTTAGGGTTATAAAATCTTTTAAGTTTAAGTCAGTTATTGTTATTATTATTATCATTATAATTATTATTATTATAAAATCCCTTAAGCTCAAGGTCAATTATTATAAAATTCTAAATTACATGTATCGTTTAGTTGTCGGAAAATTAACCCAAAAATGGGTCATTTAAGTGACTATAGTTACTAATATCTAATTGTAAAACACAATAAAACTTAAACTTTTAAGTTCAAAGAAATGTATAATGGTCATCAAAGAGTTAAAAATAAAAAAACACAACTTAACATAAATTGAGCCATCGTACCAAAGAGGAATTAACCATGGTTGAACCATTTCTCTGGTTGACACAGTTCAACTGGGGTTGGGGGTGTTAAAATAAAATTAAATTAAAAGACAAAGTTTGTAGTACGACATTCGGGGGAATTGAGTGACTAAGCGGGGGATATAAGTCTGAAATTGACAATAAGTCTTTCGTGAGCACTTTGCTTTTATTTTTTTTTTTAAAGATTGCTTGTCACACTACTTAAAACAAAAATTAAAAAAGTTGAAACAAAAGGGAGGGACGGCATGTTCCTCATATACATTACAATGATTATCAAAGTCATTACAACCTTTTGTAAAAACTGTTTTGGTCAAAAACAATGAAATGTCATTTTACCTATATATTTATATACGCAACAATGGCATGAAAAGAAAAGACAGATAGGTCAATTTTCTTCTCACATACACAAAAAAAAAGATTAACTAAAGACACAAACGGGTCAATTCTGGTTGAATTTAATTCTCTTTTACAACAAAAATAAAAGGTTGAATTAAGTTCTTAAATTACATTTTCTTAAATTAAATTCTCTTAAATTACAAAGGAAAAGTTGAATTCAATTGACTGCATTGAAAACTAACTTGGGACTTAAAATAAAAATGACTTGGGACTTGAAATAAAAATGACTTGAGACTCGAAATAAAAATGACTTGTGACTTAAAAACTAACTTTTTCTAAACTAACTTTTTCAAAACTAACTTTTTTCAAAACTAACTTTTTCAAAACTAACTTTTTCAAAACTAACTTTTTCAAAACTAACTTTTTCAAAACACTCTCAAAACTAACTTTTCAAAACTAACTTTTTCAAAACTAACTTTTTCAAAACTAGCTTCTGTAATCTCTGGGGCGGTTGTCCCTCTTGGATGCAACCTATTGACTTGACCTCTTATCAAGTATTTCTATAAATCTCTGGGGCGGTTGCCCGTCTTGGCGCAACCTTCTGACTTGACCTCTTATCAAGTATTCTGAAACTGAAAATGAAACTTAACTGTCTATCTTGAACGCTTGTCAAGTGAAGATTAACTGAAAATGGAAAATGACTGCACTTGATCTTTATCAAGTGGAGACGATTAACCTCTGTTTTGGTTGACCCTCTTGGTGCAACCTTCTGACTTGAAAAACTGACTTCAAAAACTGACTTCAAAAAATGACTTCAAAAAATGACTTCAAAAATGACTTCAAAAAATGACTTCAAAAAATGACTTCACAATTACTTCAAGTATCTTTATAAATCTCTGGGGTTTGGTTGTCCCTTTTGGTTACAACCAACTGAAACTGTCTGAAAACTGAAAATGGAACTTGAAACTGCTTCAAGTAACTCTATAACTCTATAAACTCTCTCGCTTAATTTGCAAGTCAATTCAATTCAGTAATTGAAAAAAATTTGCAAACAAAAAATAAAAAAAATGTAAACATTTCACTCGAATGTACGGGCAGGTACCTAAAATAAAATTATTCTATACTGAATATAATAGTGCAAATAACTGTGAAAATTGACTCTGCGACAAGTGACCCTGCGACAAGTGACCTGCGACAATTGACCCTGCGACAATTGACTCTGCGACAATTGACTCTGCGACAATTGACTCTGCGACAACTGACTCTCTTTGAAATTAACTCACTTTGAAATTAACTCTTTGAAATTAACTCTCTGTGACTCTCTGTGTTACAATTAACTCTCTGTGTTACAATTAACTCTCTGTGTTACAATTAACTCTCTGTGTTACCATTAACTCTCTTTGAAATTAACTCTCTCTGAAATTAACTCTCTTTGAAATTAACTCTCTTTGAAATTAACTCTTTGAAATTAACTCTCTGTGACTCTCTGTGTTACAATTAACTCTCTGTGTTACAATTAACTCTCTTTGAAATTAACTCTCTTTGAAATTAACTCTCTCTGAAATTAACTCTCTTTGAAATTAACTCGCTTTGAAATTAACTCTGTTACAATTAACTCTGTTACAATTAACTCTCTGACAATTAACTCTCTGACAATTAACTCTCTGACAATTAACTCTCTGACAATTAACTCTGACAATTAACTCTCAGACAATTAACTCTCAGACAATTAACTCTCTGTTAAAATTACTGTTTCAATAAAAACAAATGTATCACTGGTGTATGGAATGTTCACTGTTTCTTGTGAATTCTGACTGGATACTCATTATTAACTGTTAATAATAGTGACTTTTCAAATGTTTATAAATTACTTAAAAAAACAAACTGTACTTAACAAAATTTTCTATGGGGAAATCCTTGAGACGTGTCCTGAAGACGTCTTGCTGGCTACTTCTTCTTGGATGAAAACTAGGCGTGGAGAACTTGGAGTCGTGACACACCAGTTCAAGGGTGGATGTTACGAACAAGAAGTCGTGACACGCCGGTCAACTGGTTTTATCCTGATGCAGGGTAATTTCTATCTTGGCCAAAGAGTGGCCTCTTCTTAAAATCTTCTGCTTAAAATAATCTTCTTATTATCCTGGGGCAGGGTAATTTCTATCCTGGCCATGGGTCTGGGGTGTCTCGTATGGACGAGGCGTTCTTGGTTAAGGGGCAAGGGGCCTCTGCCCCCTCCCCGCAGCGAGGCTGCAGTCCAAAGAAGAGTCTCGTAATGAAGTGGCAAATGAAGTGGTGCCTAATTTTACAAGTACATGTATAATATAGCTTAAATGTTTTGGGGGAGGACAGTTGAAGGTTAAATTTCCCACTTTTTTTAAACACATCAGATGTTTTTGAATGATTGCAAATAAGAATTTAAAAAATAAAAATAAAAACTAATTTGTATTTTTCGCCGAGTCTATATTTATGAAGGCGATATCATTTCGTAATAGTACACAAGTACAAATTAAGTACATGACTGAGTACGTATTAATTTTGGTTCATTACAATTACGATTACAATTACCAATTAATTCATATTCACTTGTTGTTTAATTACACTTCTATTAAAGTACATTCTTACATTATAAATTAAATCATTACATTTAATTACAGTTTCACTGAAGTACATTACAAGTTATTGTTAATTACAGTTAATTACAATTAAACAGTTACTATAACTTTGTTTTGTTTTTACAGTGTTTCTTATTAATAGACAATTAAGATGTTAAATATAATACAACGTACATGGCACTTACGAGATAATTTGTTTACGAAATAATATGCTATAATATGTTATGAATTTGAAATCAGAGCGAACGGAGGTATTTTATCTTTGAGGCGCTCGACTCTGTCGTCGTGAGCGGAATTCGATTTACTAAGCATTTTTTTGAGTTCACCTCGGGAGGTCATATAATTAAAAATAAAAATGAAAAAAATAATACGAATGTTTTTTCGCGTTCTCGAACGAACGCCCAAAGTTTCGCGCGTCACAAATTGACACGAGTAAACATAGACTGATTAGTTGATAGGGCATAAGTAGACAATAGGTAGATGAATGAATAAGTAATAAAATTAATAAAGGATAGCGGTCAAGAAAGAACATGAATGTAAGAATGAGTATGGTTGAATAATAATGTTTATACTACACAACACCACAACCTTATTATTAAAGAATTTACCATACATTGCATACGGAAGATGTCCAAATACTTAGAACGTGATTCAGGTTACAAAGTATGGGAAAGTAAAGAGAACAAAGTTATTTTGTGACGTCATAGTGTATAAATCGTTATTAGAAAGATGAATTAGAAAAATACCGGAATGAATAAAGACGTACAAATCGAAATTCTATCCAAAACTCGCTTATGCGATTTTTGGTTTCTTATGTAAAAATGGACATTCGAACATAAAACTATACGAACATAAGTATTGCATCAAGACAATGAATTCATATAATGATGGTGTAGGAATTGTTCATTGTTCACTTTTTACATTGCTCTCCCCTTTTTTTTAAAATGATATTTATACAATAATATAATAAAATTAATACAATACAATACAATTGAGAAAATAACATCGTAACTAATTCAAGTTAGGTGACGAATTTTTCTTTACATTACAAGTTTTATACAGAACAAGTGAGTTATTATATAATATAAAAGAATTCAAAGATTAATATTTTAATGTAGATAAACAAATAAGTTAGACAAACAATGATATGGTTAAAAAAAATTTAGAAATTTTTTTTTTTTTTTCTGTGGGGAAAATTACATTCATAATGAATAGGAAAAAGGGAAAAATATAAATCGTACAATCTATAAGCTAATTTTTATTGACTAGTGTAGGTAAAAATAGAATTACGTAATGGATGATGTATAGACCTGTCGTCTAGTGTGTATTTTTGTGTACTAGGTATAAAGTGTTTAGCTGATAATTTCGAGAGACAGATTAGCTGTGAGGATTGTTAAATTAACTGAATAAATGCATGAGCGAGAATTTATATACAGTAAGCAAAAATTATTAAGATTAAATAGCATAGTTTGCACTTACGTAATGAAATAGTTTTATTGTGATATTCAATGATTTTAGCATAAGGTTTGTATATATATATATATATATATATATATATATATATATATATATACATATATATATATATAGTGCGCATACATGCATTTTTATTGACTGTTGTAGGTACAAATCGAATTACGTAGTGGATGATGTATAATAATTTAAGATGGGTTTAGGGTTATAAAATCTTTTAAGTTTAAGTCAGTTATTGTTATTATTATTATCATTATAATTATTATTATTATAAAATCCCTTAAGCACAAGGTCAATTATTATAAAATTCTAAATTACAGGTATCGTTTAGTTGTCGGAAAATTAACCCAAAAATGGGTCATTTAAGTGACTATAGTTACTAATATCTAATTGTAAAACACAATAAAACTTAAACTTTTAAGTTCAAAGAAATGTATAATGGTCATCAAAGAGTTAAAAATAAAAAAACAAAACTTAACATAAATTGAGCCATCGTACCAAAGAGGAATTAACCATGGTTGAACCATTTCTCTGGTTGACACAGTTCAACTGGGGTTGGTGGGGTTAAAATAAAATAAAATTAAAAGACAAAGTTTGTAGTACGACATTCGGGGGAATTGAGTGATTAAGCGGGGGATATAAGTCTGAAATTGACAATAAGTCTTTCGTGAGCACTTTGCTTTTTTTTTTTTTTTTTTTAAAGATTGCTTGTCACACTACATAAAACAAAAATTAAAAAAGTTGAAACAAAACGGAGGGACGGCATGTTCCTCATATACATTACAATGATTATCAAAGTCATTACAACCTTTTGTAAAAACTGTTTTGGTCACAAACAAGAAATGTCATTTTACCTATATATTTATATACGCAACAATGGCATGAAAAGAAAAGACAGATAGGTCAATTTTCTTCTCACAAACACAAAAAAAAGATTAACTAAAGACACAAACGGGTCAATTCTGGTTGAATTTAATTCTCTTTTACAACAAAAATAAAAGGTTGAATTAAATTCTTAAATTACATTTTCTTTAATTAAATTCTCTTAAATTACAAAGGAAAAGTTGAATTCAATTGACTGCATTGAAAACTAACTTGGGACTTAAAATAAAAATGACTTGGGACTTGAAATAAAAATGACTTGAGACTCGAAATAAAAATGACGGGACTTAAAAAAACTTTTTCAAAACTAACTTTTTTCAAAACTAACTTTTTCAAAACTAACTTTTTTCAAAACTAACTTTTTTCAAAATAACTTTTTTCAAAACTAACTTTTGTCAAAACTAACTTTTGCAAAACTAACTTTTTCAAAACTAACTTTTCAAAACTAACTTTTTCAAAACTAACTTTTTCAAAACTAACTTTTTCAAAACACTTTTTCAAAACTAACTTTTTCAAAACTAACTTTTTCAAAACTAACTTTTTCAAAACTAACTTTTTCAAAACTAACTTTTTCAAAACTAGCTTCTGTAATCTCTGGGGCGGTTGTCCCTCTTGGATGCAACCTATTGACTTGACCTCTTATCAAGTATTTTTATAAATCTCTGGGGCGGTTGCCCGTCTTGGCGCAACCTTCTGACTTGACCTCTTTTCAAGTATTCTGAAACTGAAAATGAAACTTAACTGTCTAACTTGAACGCTTGTCAAGTGAAGATTAACTGAAAATTGAAAATGACTGCACTTGATCTTTATCAAGTGGAGACGATTACCTCTGTTTTGGTTGACCCTCTTGGTGCAACCTTCTGACTTGAAAAACTGACTTCAAAAAATGACTTCAAAAAATGACTTCAAAAATTACTTCAAAAATGACTTCAAAAAGTGACTTCACAATTACTTCAAGTATCTTTATAAATCTCTGGGGTTTGGTTGTCCCTTTTGGGTACAACCAACTGAAACTGTCTGAAAACTGAAAATGGAACTTGAAACTGCTTCAAGTAACTCTATAAGTCTATAAACTCTCTCTCTTAATTTGCAAGTCAATTCAATTCAGTAATTGAAAAAAATTTGCAAACAAAAAATAAAAAAAATGTAAACAACATTTCACTCGAATGTACGGGCGGGCAGGTACATAAAATAAAATTATTCTATACTGAATATAATAGAGCAAATAACTGTGACAATTGACTCTGCGAGAAGTGACCCTCCGACAATTGACCCTGCGACAAATGACTCTGCGACAATTGACTGCGACAATTGAATCTGCGACAATTGACTCTCTTTGAAATTAACTCACTTTGAAATTAACTCTCTTTGAAATTAACTCTCTTTGAAATTAACTCTGTTACATTTAACTCTGTTACAATTAACTTTGTTACAATTAACTCTCTGACAATTATCTCTCTGACAATTAACTCTCAGACAATTAACTCTCAGACAATTAACTCTCAGACAATTAACTCTCTGTTAAAATTACTGTTTCAATAAAAACAAATGTATCACTGGTGTATGGAATGTTCACAGTGTTTCTTGTGAATTCTGACTGGATACTCATTATTAACTGTTAATAATAGTGACTTTTCAAATGTTTATAAATTACTTAAAAAACAAACAGTACTTAAAAAATTTTCTATGGGGAAATCCTTGAGACGTGTCCTGAAGACTTCTTGCTGGCTACTTCTTCTTGGATGAAAACTAGGCGTGGAGAACTTGGAGTCGTGACACACCAGTTCAAGGGTGGATGTTACGAACAAGAAGTCGTGACACGCCGGTCAACTGGTTTTATCCTGATGCAGGGTAATTTCTATCTTGGCCAAAGAGTGGCCTCTTCTTAAAATCTTCTTCTGCTTAAAATAATCTTCTTATTATCCTGGGGCAGGGTAATTTCTATCCTGGCCATGGGTCTGGGTCTGGGGTGTCTCGTATAGACGAGGCGTTCTTGGTTAAGGGACAAGGGGCCTCTGCACCCTGCCCGCAGCGAGGCTGCAGTCCAAAGAAGAGTCTCGTAATGAAGTGGCAAATGAAGTGGTGCCTAATTTTACAAGTACATGTATAATATAGCTTAAATGTTTTGGGGGAGGACAGTTGAAGTTAAATTTCCCCCCTTTTTTTAAACACATCAGCTGTTTTTGAATGATTGCAAATAAGAATTTAAAAAATAAAAATAAAAACTAATTTGTATTTTTCGCCGAGTCTATATTTATGAAGACGATATCATTTCGTAATAGTACACAAGTACAAATTAAGTACATGACTGAGTACGTATTAATTTTGGTTCATTACAATTACGATTACAATTACCAATTAATTCATATTCACTTGTTGTTTAATTACACTTCTATAAAGTACATTCTTACATTATAAATTAAATCATTACATTTAATTACAGTTTCACTGAAGTACATTACAAGTTATTGTTAATTACAGTTAATTACAATTAAACAGTTACTATAACTTTTTTTGTTTTTAGTGTTTCTTTTAATAGACAATTAAGATGTTAAATATAATACAACGTACATGGCACTTACGAGATAATTTATTTACGAAATAATATGCTATAATATGTTATGAATTTGAAATCAGAGCGAACGGAGGTATTTTATCTTTGAGGCGCTCGACTCTGTCGTCGTGAGCGGATTCGATCTTACTAAGCATTTTTTTGAGTTCACCTCGGAGGAGGTCATATAATTAAAATAAAAATGAAAAAAATAATACGAGAATGTTTTTTCGCGTTCTCGAACGAACGCCCAAAGTTTCGCGCGTCACAAATTGACATGAGTAAACATAGACTGATAAGTTGATAGGGCATAAGTAGACAATAGGTAGATGAATGAATAAGTAATAAAATTAATAAAGGATAGCGGTCAAGAAAGAACATGAATGTAAGAATGAGTATGGTTGAATAATAATGTTTATACTACACAACACCACAACCTTATTATTAAAGAATTTACCATACATTGCATACGGAAGATGTCCAAATACTAAGAACGTGATTCAGTGTACAAAGTATGGGAAAGTAAAGAGAACAAAGTTATTTTGTGACGTCATAGTGTATAAGTCGTTATTAGAAAGATGAATTAGAAAAATACAGGAATGAATAAAGACGTACAAATCGAAATTCTATCCAAAACTCGCTTATGCGATTTTTGGTTTCTTATGTAAAAATGGACATTCGAACATAAAACTATACGAACATAAGTATTGCATGAAGACAATGAATTCATATAATGATGGTGTAGGAATTGTTCATTGTTCACTTTTTACATTGCTCTCCCCTTTTTTTTTTAAATGATATTTATACAATAATATAATAAAATTAATACAATACAATACAATTGAGAAAATAACATCGTAACTAATTCAAGTTAGGTGACGAATTTTCTTTACATTACAAGTTTTATACAGAACAAGTGAGTTATTATATAATATAAAAGAATTCAAAGATTAATATTTTAATGTAGATAAACAATTAAGTTAGACAAACAATGATATGGTTAAAATTTTTTTAGAAATTTTTTTTTTTTTTTTCTGTGGGAAAATTACATTCATAATGAATAGGAAAAAGGGAAAAATATAAATCGTACAATCTATAAGCTAATTTTTATTGACTAGTGTAGGTAAAATAGAATTACGTAATGGATGATGTATAGACCTGTGGTCTAGTGTGTATTTTTGTGTACTAGGTATAAAGTGTGTAGCTGATAATTTCGAGAGACAGATTAGCTGAGAGGATTGTTAAATTAACTGAATAAATGCATGAGCGAGAATTTATATACAGTAAGCAAAATGATTAAGATTAAATAGCATAGTTTGCACTTACGTAATGAAATAGTTTTATTGTGATATTCAATGATTTAGCATAAGGTTTGTATATATATATATATATATATATATAGTGCGCATACATGCATTTTTATTGACTGTTGTAGGTACAAATCGAATTAGTAGTGGATGATGTATAATAATTTAAGATGGGTTTAGGGTTATAAAATCTTTTAAGTTTAAGCCAGTTATTGTTATTATTATTATCATTATAATTATTATTATTATAAAATCCCTTAAGCTCAAGGTCAATTATTATAAAATTCTAAATTACAGGTATCGTTTAGTTGTCGGAAAATTAACCCAAAATGGGTCATTTAAGTGACTATAGTTACTAATATCTAATTGTAAAATACAATAAAACTTAAACTTTTAAGTTCAAAGAAATGTATAATGGTCATCAAAGAGTTAAAAATAAAAAAACACAACTTAACATAAATTGAGCCATCGTACCAAAGAGGAATTAACCATGGTTGAACCATTTCTCTGGTTGACACAGTTCAACTGGGGTTGGGGGTTTTAAAATAAAATAAAATTAAAAGACAAAGTTTGTAGTACGACATTCGGGGGAATTGAGTGACTAAGCGGGGGATATAAGTCTGAAATTGACAATAAGTCTTTCGTGAGCACTTTGCTTTTTTTTTTTTTTTAAAAGATTGCTTGTCACACTACATAAAACAAAAATTTAAAAAGTTGAAAAAAAAAAGACGGGAGGCATGTTTCTCATATACATTACAATGATTATCAAAGTCATTACAACCTTTTGTAAAAACTGTTTTGGTCACAAACAAGAAATGTCATTTTACCTATATATTTATATACGCAACAATGGCATGAAAAGAAAGACAGATAGGTCATTTTCTTCTCACAAACACAAAAAAAAAATTAACTAAAGACACAAACGGGTCAATTCTGGTTGAATTTAATTCTCTTTTACAACAAAAATAAAAGGTTGAATTAATTCTTAAATTACATTTTCTTTAATTAAATTCTCTTAATTACAAAGGAAAAGTTGAATTCAATTGACTGCATTGAAAACTAACTTGGGACTTAAAATAAAATGACTTGGGACTTGAAATAAAAATGACTTGAGACTCGAAATAAAAATGACGGGACTTAAAAACTAACTTTTTCAAAACTAACTTTTTTCAAAACTAACTTTTTTCAAAACTAACTTTTTTCAAAACTAACTTTTTTCAAAAATAACTTTTTCAAAACTAACTTTTGTCAAAACTAACTTTGCAAAACTAACTTTTTCAAAACTAACTTTTTCAAAACTAACTTTTTCAAAACTAACTTTTTCAAAACTAACTTTTTCAAAACACTTTTTCAAAACTAACTTTTTCAAACTAACTTTTTTCAAAACTAACTTTTTCAAAACTAACTTTTTCAAAACTAACTTTTTTCAAAACTAGCTTCTGTAATCTCTGGGGCGGTTGTCCCTCTTGGATGCAACCTATTGACTTGACCTCTTATCAAGTTTTTATAAATCTCTGGGGCGGTTGCCCGTCTTGGCGCAACCTTCTGACTTGACCTCTTTCAAGTATTCTGAAACTGAAAATGAAACTTAACTGTCTAACTTGAACGCTTGTCAAGTGAAGATTAACTGAAAATTGAAAATGACTGCACTTGATCTTTATAAGTGGAGACGATTAACCTCTGTTTTGGTTGACCCTCTTGGTGCAACCTTCTGACTTGAAAAACTGACTTCAAAAAATGACTTCAAAAAATGACTTCAAAAAATTACTTCAAAAATGACTTCAAAAGTGACTTCACAATTACTTCAAGTATCTTTATAATCTCGGGGTTTGGTTGTCCCTTTTGGGACAACCAACTGAAACTGTCTGAAAACTGAAAATGGAACTTGAAACTGCTTCAAGTAACTCTATAAGTCTATAAACTCTCTTCTTAATTTGCAAGTCAATTCAATTCAGTAATTGAAAAAATTTGCAAACAAAAAATAAAAAAAAATGTAAACAACATTTCACTCGAATGTACGGGCAGGTACATAAAATAAAATTATTCTATACTGAATATAATAGAGCAAATAACTGTGACAATTGACTCTGCGAGAAGTGACCCTCCGACAATTGACCCTGCGACAAATGACTCTGCGACAATTGACTGCGACAATTGAATCTGCGACAATTGACTCTCTTTGAAATTAACTCACTTTGAAATTAACTCTCTTTGAAATTAACTCTCTTTGAAATTAACTCTGTTACATTTAACTCTGTTACAATTAACTTTGTTACAATTAACTCTCTGACAATTATCTCTCTGACAATTAACTCTCAGACAATTAACTCTCAGACAATTAACTCTCAGACAATTAACTCTCTGTTAAAATTACTGTTTCAATAAAAACAAATGTATCACTGGTGTATGGAATGTTCACAGTGTTTCTTGTGAATTCTGACTGGATACTCATTATTAACTGTTAATAATAGTGACTTTTCAAATGTTTATAAATTACTTAAAAAAACAAACAGTACTTAACAAAATTTTCTATGGGGAAATCCTTGAGACGTGTCCTGAAGACTTCTTGCTGGCTACTTCTTCTTGGATGAAAACTAGGCGTGGAGAACTTGGAGTCGTGACACACCAGTTCAAGGGTGGATGTTACGAACAAGAAGTCGTGACACGCCGGTCAACTGGTTTTATCCTGATGCAGGGTAATTTCTATCTTGGCCAAAGAGTGGCCTCTTCTTAAAATCTTCTTCTGCTTAAAATAATCTTCTTATTATCCTGGGGCAGGGTAAATTTCTATCCTGGCCATGGGTCTGGGGTGTCTCGTATAGACGAGGCGTTCTTGGTTAAGGGACAAGGGGCCTCTGCACCCTGCCCGCAGCGAGGCTGCAGTCCAAAGAAGAGTCTCGTAATGAAGTGGCAAATGAAGTGGTGCCTAATTTTACAAGTACATGTATAATATAGCTTAAATGTTTTGGGGGAGGACAGTTGAAGGTTAAATTTCCCCCCTTTTTTTAAACACATCAGCTGTTTTGAATGATTGCAAATAAGAATTTAAAAAATAAAAATAAAAACTAATTGTATTTTTCGCCGAGTCTATATTTATGAAGACGATATCATTTCGTAATAGTACACAAGTACAAATTAAGTACATGACTGAGTACGTATTAATTTTGGTTCATTACAATTACGATTACAATTACCAATTAATTCATATTCACTTGTTGTTTAATTACACTTCTATTAAAGTACATTCTTACATTATAAATTAAATCATTACATTTAATTACAGTTTCACTGAAGTACATTACAAGTTATTGTTAATTACAGTTAATTACAATTAAACAGTTACTATAACTTTGTTTTGTTTTTAGTGTTTTTTTTAATAGACAATTAAGATGTTAAATATAATACAACGTACATGGCACTTACGAGATAATTTATTTACGAAATAATATGCTATAATATGTTATGAATTTGAAATCAGAGCGAACGGAGGTATTTTATCTTTGAGGCGCTCGACTCTGTCGTCGTGAGCGGAATTCGATCTTACTAAGCATTTTTTGAGTTCACCTCGGGAGGAGGTCATATAATAAAATAAAAATGAAAAAAATAATACGAGAATGTTTTTTCGCGTTCTCGAACGAACGCCCAAAGTTTCGCGCGTCACAAATTGACATGAGTAAACATAGACTGATAAGTTGATAGGGCATAAGTAGACAATAGGTAGATGAATGAATAAGTAATAAAATTAATAAAGGATAGCGGTCAAGAAAGAACATGAATGTAAGAATGAGTATGTTGAATAATAATGTTTATACTACACAACACCACAACCTTATTATTAAAGAATTTACCATACATTGCATACGGAAGATGTCCAAATACTAAGAACGTGATTCAGTGTACAAAGTATGGGAAAGTAAAGAGAACAAAGTTATTTTGTGACGTCATAGTGTATAAGTCGTTATTAGAAAGATGAATTAGAAAAATACAGGAATGAATAAAGACGTACAAATCGAAATTCTATCCAAAACTCGCTTATGCGATTTTGGTTTCTTATGTAAAATGGACATTCGAACATAAAACTATACGAACATAAGTATTGCATGAAGACAATGAATTCATATAATGATGGTGTAGGAATTGTTCATTGTTCACTTTTTACATTGCTCTCCCCTTTTTTTTTTAAATGATATTTATACAATAATATAATAAAATTAATACAATACAATACAATTGAGAAAATAACATCGTAACTAATTCAAGTTAGTGGTGACGAATTTTTCTTTACATTACAAGTTTTATACAGAACAAGTGAGTTATTATTAATATAAAAGAATTCAAAGATTAATATTTAATGTAGATAAACAATTAAGTTAGACAAACAATGATATGGTTAAAATTTTTTTAGAAATTTTTTTTTTTTTTTTCTGTGGGGAAAATTACATTCATAATGAATAGGAAAAAGGGAAAAATATAAATCGTACAATCTATAAGCTAATTTTTATTGACTAGTGTAGGTAAAAATAGAATTACGTAATGGATGATGTATAGACCTGTGGTCTAGTGTGTATTTTTGTGTACTAGGTATAAAGTGTGTAGCTGATAATTTCGAGAGACAGATTAGCTGAGAGGATTGTTAAATTAACTGAATAAATGCATGAGCGAGAATTTATATACAGTAAGCAAAAAATGATTAAGATTAAATAGCATAGTTTGCACTTACGTAATGAAATAGTTTTATTGTGATATTCAATGATTTTAGCATAAGGTTTATATATATATATATATATATATATATAGTGCGCATACATGCATTTTATTGACTGTTGTAGGTACAAATCGAATTAAGTAGTGGATGATGTATAATAATTTAAGATGGGTTTAGGGTTATAAAATCTTTTAAGTTTAAGCCAGTTATTGTTATTATTATTATCATTATAATTATTATTATTATAAAATCCCTTAAGCTCAAGGTCAATTATTATAAAATTCTAAATTACAGGTATCGTTTAGTTGTCGGAAAATTAACCCAAAAATGGGTCATTTAAGGACTATAGTTACTAATATCTAATTGTAAAACACAATAAAACTTAAACTTTTAAGTTCAAAGAAATGTATAATGGTCATCAAAGAGTTAAAAATAAAAAAAACACAACTTAACATAATTGAGCCATCGTACCAAAGAGGAATTAACCATGGTTGAACCATTTCTCTGGTTGACACAGTTCAACTGGGGTTGGGGTTTTAAAATAAAATAAAATTAAAAGACAAAGTTTGTAGTACGACATTCGGGGAATTGAGTGACTAAGCGGGGGATATAAGTCTGAAATTGACAATAAGTCTTTCGTGAGCACTCTTGCTTTTTTTTTTTTTAAAAAGATTGCTTGTCACACTACATAAAACAAAAATTTAAAAAGTTGAAAAAAAACGGAGGGACGGCATGTTTCTCATATACATTACAATGATTATCAAAGTCATTACAACCTTTTGTAAAAACTGTTTTGGTCACAAACAAGAAATGTCATTTTACCTATATATTTATATACGCAACAATGGCATGAAAAGAAAAGACAGATAGGTCAATTTTCTTCTACAAACACAAAAAAAAGATTAACTAAAGACACAAACGGGTCAATTCTGGTTGAATTTAATTCTCTTTTACAACAAAAATAAAAGGTTGAATTAAATTCTTAAATTACATTTTCTTTAATTAAATTCTCTTAAATTACAAAGGAAAGTTGAATTCAATTGACTGCATTGAAAACTAACTTGGGACTTAAAATAAAAATGACTTGGGACTTGAAATAAAAATGACTTGAGACTCGAAATAAAAATGACGGACTTAAAAACTAACTTTTTCAAACTAACTTTTTTCAAAACTAACTTTTTTCAAAAACTAACTTTTTTTCAAAACTAACTTTTTTCAAAAATAACTTTTTTCAAAACTAACTTTTGTCAAAACTAACTTTTGCAAAACTAACTTTTTCAAAACTAACTTTTTTCAAAACTAACTTTTTCAAAACTAACTTTTTCAAACTAACTTTTCAAAACACTTTTCAAAACTAACTTTTCAAAACTAACTTTTTCAAAACTAACTTTTTCAAAACTAACTTTTTCAAAACTAATTTTTCAAAACTAGCTTCTGTAATCTCTGGGGCGGTTGTCCTCTTGGATGCAACCTATTGACTTGACCTCTTATCAAGTATTTTATAAATCTCTGGGGCGGTTGCCCGTCTTGGCGCAACCTTCTGACTTGAACCTTTTTCAAGTATTCTGAAACTGAAAATGAAACTTAACTGTCTAACTTGAACGCTTGTCAAGTGAAGATTAACTGAAAATTGAAAATGACTGCACTTGATCTTTATCAAGTGGAGACGATTAACCTCTGTTTTGGTTGACCTCTTGGTGCAACCTTCTGACTTGAAAAAAAACTGACTTCAAAAAATGACTTCAAAAATGACTTCAAAAAATTACTTCAAAATGACTTCAAAAAGTGACTTCACAATTACTTCAAGTATCTTTATAAATCTCTGGGGTTTGGTTGTCCTTTTGGGTACAACCAACTGAAACTGTCTGAAAACTGAAAATGGAACTTGAAACTGCTTCAAGTAACTCTATAAGTCTATAAACTCTCTCTTTAATTTGCAAGTCAATTCAATTCAGTAATTGAAAAAATTTGCAACAAAAAATAAAAAAAAATGTAAACAACATTTCACTCGAATGTACGGGCAGGTACATAAAATAAATTATTCTATACTGAATATAATGAGCAAATAACTGTGACAATTGACTCTGCGAGAAGTGACCCTCCGACAATTGACCCTGCGACAAATGACTCTGCGACAATTGACTGCGACAATTGAATCTGCGACAATTGACTCTCTTTGAAATTAAACTCACTTGAAAATTAACTCTCTTTGAAATTAACTCTTTTGAAATTAACTCTGTTACATTTAACTCTGTTACAATTAACTTTGTTACAATTAACTCTCTGACAATTATCTCTCTGACAATTAACTCTCAGACAATTAACTCTCAGACAATTAACTCTCAGACAATTAACTCTCTGTTAAAATTACTGTTTCAATAAAACAAATGTATCACTGGTGTATGGAATGTTCACAGGTTTCTTGTGAATTCTGACTGGATACTCATTATTAACTGTTAATAATAGTGACTTTTCAAATGTTTATAATTACTTAAAAAAACAAACAGTACTTAACAAAATTTTCTATGGGGAAATCCTTGAGACGTGTCCTGAAGACTTCTTGCTGGCTACTTCTTCTTGGATGAAAACTAGGCGTGGAGAACTTGGAGTCGTGACACACCAGTTCAAGGGTGGATGTTACGAACAAGAAGTCGTGACACGCCGGTCAACTGGTTTATCCTGATGCAGGGTAATTTCTATCTTGGCCAAAGAGTGGCCTCTTCTTAAATTTTTGCTTAAAATAATCTTCTTATTATCCTGGGGCAGGGTAATTCTATCCTGGCCATGGTCTGGGGTGTCTCGTATAGACGAGGCGTTCTTGGTTAAGGGACAAGGGGCCTCTGCACCCTGCCCGCAGCGAGGCTGCAGTCCAAAGAAGAGTCTCGTAATGAAGTGGCAAATGAAGTGGTGCCTAATTTTACAAGTACATGTATAATATAGCTTAAATGTTTTGGGGGAGCGACAGTTGAAGGTTAAATTTCCCCCCTTTTTTTAAACACATCAGCTGTTTTTGAATGATTGCAAATAAGAATTTAAAAAATAAAATAAAAACTAATTTTGTATTTTTCGCCGAGTCTATATTTATGAAGACGATATCATTTCGTAATAGTACACCAAGTACAAATTAAGTACATGACTGAGTACGTATTAATTTTGGTTCATTACAATTACGATTACAATTACCAATTAATTCATATTCACTTGTTGTTTAATTACACTCTATTAAAGTACATTCTTACATTATAAATTAAATCATTACATTTAATTACAGTTTCACTGAAGTACATTACAAGTTATTGTTAATTACAGTTAATTACAATTAAACAGTTACTATAACTTTGTTTTGTTTTTAGTGTTTCTTTTTAATAGACATTAAGATGTTAAATATAATACAACGTACATGGCACTTACGAGATAATTTATTACGAAATAATATGCTATAATATGTTATGATTTGAAATCAGAGCGAACGGAGGTATTTTATCTTTTGAGGCGCTCGACCTGTCGTCGTGAGCGGAATTCGATCTACTAAGCATTTTTTTGAGTTCACCTCGGGAGGAGGTCATATAATTAAAAATAAAAATGAAAAAAATAATACGAGAATGTTTTTTCGCCCGTTCTCGTAACGAACGCCCAAGTTTCGCGCGTCACAATTGACATGAGTAAACATAGACTGATAAGTTGATAGGGCATAAGTAGACAATAGGTAGATGAATGAATAAGTAATAAAATTAATAAAGGATAGCGGTCAAGAAAGAACATGAATGTAAGAATGAGTATGTTGAATAATAATTTATACTACACAACACACAACCTATTATTAAAGAATTTACCATACATTGCATACGAAGATGTTCCAAATACTAGAACGTGATTCAGTTACAAAGTATGGGAAAGTAAGAGAAACAAAGTTATTTTGTCGTCATAGTGTATAAGTCGTTATTAGAAAGATGAATTAGAAAAATACAGGAATGAATAAAGACGTACAATCGAAATTCTATCCAAAACTCGCTTATGCGATTTTTTGGTTTCTTATGTAAAAATGGACATTCGAACAAAACTATACGACATAAGTATTGCATGAAGACAATGAATTCATATAATGATAGGTGTAGGAATGTTCATTGTTCACTTTTACATTGCTCCCCTTTTTTTTTAAATGATATTTATACAATAATATAATAAAATTAATACAATACAATACAATTGAGAAAATAACATCGTAATAATTCAGTTAGTGACGAATTTTTCTTTACAGTTACAAGTTTTATACAGAACAAGTGAGTTATTATATATATAAAAGAATTCAAAGATTAATATTTTAATGTAGATAAACAATTAAGTTAGACAAACAATGATATGGTTAAATTTTTTTAGAAATTTTTTTTTTTTTTTCTGTGGGGAAAATTACATTCATAATGAATAGGAAAAAGGGAAAAATATAAATCGTACAATCTATAAGCTAATTTTTATTGACTAGTGTAGGTAAAAATAGAATTACGTAATGGATGATGTATAGACTGTGGTCTAGTGTGTATTTTTGTGTACTAGTATAAAGTGTGTAGCGGATAATTTCGAGAGACAGATTAGCTGAGAGGATTGTTAAATTAACTGAATAAATGCATGAGCGAGAAATTTATATACAGTAAGCAAAAATGATTAAGATTAAATAGCATAGTTTGCATTACGTATGAAATAGTTTTATTGTGATATTCAATGATTTTAGCATAAGGTTTGTACATATATATATATATATATATATATATAGTGCGCATACATGCATTTTTATTGACTGTTGTAGGTACAAATCGAATTAAGTAGTGGATGATGTATAATAATTTAAGATGGGTTTAGGGTTATAAATCTTTTAAGTTTAAGCCAGATTGTTATTATTAGTATCATTATAATTATTATTATTATAAAATCCCTTAAGCTCAAGGTCAATTATTATAAATTCTAATTACAAGGTATCGTTTAGTTGTCGGAAAATTAACCCAAAAATGGGTCATTTAAGTGACTATAGTTACTAATATCTAATTGTAAAACACAATAAAACTTAAACTTTTAAGTTCAAGAAATGTATAATGGTCATCAAAGAGTTAAAAATAAAAAAAACACAACTTAACATAAATTGAGCATCGTACCAAAGAGGAATTAACCATGGTTGAACATTTCTCTGGTTGACACAGTTCAACTGGGGTTGGGGGTTTTAAAATAAAATAAAATTAAAAGACAAAGTTTGTAGTACGACATTCGGGGGAATTGAGTGACTAAGCGGGGGATATAAGTCTGAAATTGACAATAAGTCTTTCGTGAGCACTTTGCTTTTTTTTTTTTTTTTAAAAAGATTGCTTGTCACACTACAAAACAAAAATTTAAAAGTTGAAAAAAAACGGAGGGACGGCATGTTCTCATAATCATTACAAGGATTATCAAAGTCATTACAACCTTTTGTAAAAACTGTTTTGGTCACAAACAAGAAATGTCATTTTACCTATATTTATATACGCAACAATGGCATGAAAGAAAAGACAGATAGGTCAATTTTCTTCTCACAAACACAAAAAAAGATTAACTAAAGACACAAACACGGGTCAATTCTGGTTGAATTTAATTCTCTTTTACAACAAAAATAAAAGGTTGAATTAAATTCTTAAATTACATTTCTTAAATTAAATTCTCTTAAATTACAAAGGAAAAGTTGAATTCAATTGACTGCATTGAAAACTAACTTGGGACTTAAAATAAAAAATGACTTGGGACTTGAAATAAAAATGACTTGAGACTCCGAAATAAAAATGACGGGACTTAAAAACTAACTTTTTCAAAACTAACTTTTTTCAAAACTAACTTTTTTCAAAACTAACTTTTTTCAAAACTAACTTTTTTCAAAATAACTTTTTCAAACTAATTTTGTCAAAACTAACTTTTGCAAAACTAACTTTTTCAAAACTAACTTTTTCAAAACTAACTTTTTCAAAACTAACTTTTTCAAAACTAACTTTTTCAAAACACTTTTTCAAAACTAACTTTTCAAAACTAACTTTTTCAAAACTAACTTTTTCAAAACTAACTTTTCAAAACTAACTTTTTTCAAAAACTAGCTTCTGTAATCTCTGGGGCGGTTGTCCTCTTGATGCAACCTATTGACTTGACCTTTTATCAAGATTTTTATAAATCTCTGGGGCGGTGCCCGTCTTGGCGCACCTTCTGACTTGACCTCTTTTCAAGTATTCTGAAACTGAAAAGAAACTTAACTGTCAACTTGAACGCTTGTCAAGTGAAGATTAACTGAAAATTGAAAATGACTGACACTTATCTTTATCAAGTGGAGACGATTAACCTCTGTTTTGGTTGACCCTCTTGGTTGCCAACCTTCTGACTTGAAAACTGACTTCAAAAAATGACTTCAAAAAATGACTTCAAAAAATTACTTCAAAAATGACTTCAAAAAGTGACTTCACAATTACTTCAAGTATCTTTATAAATCTCTGGGGTTTGGTTGTCCCTTTTGGGTACAACCAACTGAAACTGTCTGAAAACTGAAAATGGAACTTGAAACTGCTTCAAGTAACTCTATAAGTCTATAAACTCTCTCTCTTAATTTGCAAGTCAATTCAATTCAGTAATTGAAAAAAATTTGCAAACAAAAAATAAAAAAATGTAAACAACATTTCACTCGAATGTACGGGCAGGTACATAAAATAAAATTATTCTATACTGAATATAATAGAGCAAATAACTGTGACAATTGACTCTGCGAGAAGTGACCCTCCGACAATTGACCCTGCGACAAATGACTCTGCGACAATTGACTGCGACAATTGAATCTGCGACAATTGACTCTCTTTGAAATTAACTCACTTTGAAATTAACTCTCTTTGAAATTAACTCTCTTTGAAATTAACTCTGTTACATTTAACTCTGTTACAATTAACTTTGTTACAATTAACTCTCTGACAATTATCTCTCTGACAATTAACTCTCAGACAATTAACTCTCAGACAATTAACTCTCAGACAATTAACTCTCTGTTAAAATTACTGTTTCAATAAAAACAAATGTATCACTGGTGTATGGAATGTTCACAGTGTTTCTTGTGAATTCTGACTGGATACTCATTATTAACTGTTAATAATAGTGACTTTTCAAATGTTTATAAATTACTTAAAAAAACAAACAGTACTTAACAAAATTTTCTATGGGGAAATCCTTGAGACGTGTCCTGAAGACTTCTTGCTGGCTACTTCTTCTTGGATGAAAACTAGGCGTGGAGAACTTGGAGTCGTGACACACCAGTTCAAGGGTGGATGTTACGAACAAGAAGTCGTGACACGCCGGTCAACTGGTTTATCCTGATGCAGGGTAATTTCTATCTTGGCCAAAGAGTGGCCTCTTCTTAAAATCTTCTTCTGCTTAAAATAATCTTCTTATTATCCTGGGGCAGGGTAATTTCTATCCTGGCCATGGGTCTGGGGTGTCTCGTATAGACGAGGCGTTCTTGGTTAAGGGACAAGGGGCCTCTGCACCCTGCCCGCAGCGAGGCTGCAGTCCAAAGAAGAGTCTCGTAATGAAGTGGCAAATGAAGTGGTGCCTAATTTTACAAGTACATGTATAATATAGCTTAAATGTTTTGGGGGAGGACAGTTGAAGGTTAAATTTCCCCCCTTTTTTTAAACACATCAGCTGTTTTTGAATGATTGCAAATAAGAATTTAAAAAATAAAAATAAAAACTAATTTGTATTTTTCGCCGAGTCTATATTTATGAAGACGATATCATTTCGTAATAGTACACAAGTACAAATTAAGTACATGACTGAGTACGTATTAATTTTGGTTCATTACAATTACGATTACAATTACCAATTAATTCATATTCACTTGTTGTTTAATTACACTTCTATTAAAGTACATTCTTACATTATAAATTAAATCATTACATTTAATTACAGTTTCACTGAAGTACATTACAAGTTATTGTTAATTACAGTTAATTACAATTAAACAGTTACTATAACTTTGTTTTGTTTTTAGTGTTTCTTTTTAATAGACAATTAAGATGTTAAATATAATACAACGTACATGGCACTTACGAGATAATTTATTTACGAAATAATATGCTATAATATGTTATGAATTTGAAATCAGAGCGAACGGAGGTATTTTATCTTTGAGGCGCTCGACTCTGTCGTCGTGAGCGGAATTCGATCTTACTAAGCATTTTTTTGAGTTCACCTCGGGAGGAGGTCATATAATTAAAAATAAAAATGAAAAAAATAATACGAGAATGTTTTTTCGCGTTCTCGAACGAACGCCCAAAGTTTCGCGCGTCACAAATTGACATGAGTAAACATAGACTGATAAGTTGATAGGGCATAAGTAGACAATAGGTAGATGAATGAATAAGTAATAAAATTAATAAAGGATAGCGGTCAAGAAAGAACATGAATGTAAGAATGAGTATGGTTGAATAATAATGTTTATACTACACAACACCACAACCTTATTATTAAAGAATTTACCATACATTGCATACGGAAGATGTCCAAATACTAAGAACGTGATTCAGTGTACAAAGTATGGGAAAGTAAAGAGAACAAAGTTATTTTGTGACGTCATAGTGTATAAGTCGTTATTAGAAAGATGAATTAGAAAAATACAGGAATGAATAAAGACGTACAAATCGAAATTCTATCCAAAACTCGCTTATGCGATTTTTGGTTTCTTATGTAAAAATGGACATTCGAACATAAAACTATACGAACATAAGTATTGCATGAAGACAATGAATTCATATAATGATGGTGTAGGAATTGTTCATTGTTCACTTTTTACATTGCTCTCCCCTTTTTTTTTTAAATGATATTTATACAATAATATATAAAATTAATACAATACAATACAATTGAGAAAATAACATCGTAACTAATTCAAGTTAGGTGACGAATTTTTCTTTACATTACAAGTTTTATACAGAACAAGTGAGTTATTATATAATATAAAAGAATTCAAAGATTAATATTTTAATGTAGATAAACAATTAAGTTAGACAAACAATGATATGGTTAAATTTTTTAGAAATTTTTTTTTTTTTTTTTCTGGGGAAAATTACATTCATAATGAATAGGAAAAGGGAAAAATATAAATCGTACAATCTATAAGCTAATTTTTATTGACTAGTGTAGGTAAAAATAGAATTACGTAATGGATGATGTATAGACCTGTGGTCTAGTGTGTATTTTTGTGTACTAGGTATAAAGTGTGTAGCTGATAATTTCGAGAGACAGATTAGCTGAGAGGATTGTTAAATTAACTGAATAAATGCATGAGCGAGAATTTATATACAGTAAGCAAAAATGATTAAGATTAAATAGCATAGTTTGCACTTACGTAATGAAATAGTTTTATTGTGATATTCAATGATTTTAGCATAAGGTTTGTATATATATATATATATATATATATATAGTGCGCATACATGCATTTTTATTGACTGTTGTAGGTACAAATCGAATTAAGTAGTGGATGATGTATAATAATTTAAGATGGGTTTAGGGTTATAAAATCTTTTAAGTTTAAGCCAGTTATTGTTATTATTATTATCATTATAATTATTATTATTATAAAATCCCTTAAGCTCAAGGTCAATTATTATAAAATTCTAAATTACAGGTATCGTTTAGTTGTCGGAAAATTAACCCAAAAATGGGTCATTTAAGTGACTATAGTTACTAATATCTAATTGTAAAACACAATAAAACTTAAACTTTTAAGTTCAAAGAAATGTATAATGGTCATCAAAGAGTTAAAAATAAAAAAACACAACTTAACATAAATTGAGCCATCGTACCAAAGAGGAATTAACCATGGTTGAACCATTTCTCTGGTTGACACAGTTCAACTGGGGTTGGGGGTTTTAAAATAAAATAAAATTAAAAGACAAAGTTTGTAGTACGACATTCGGGGGAATTGAGTGACTAAGCGGGGGATATAAGTCTGAAATTGACAATAAGTCTTTCGTGAGCACTTTGCTTTTTTTTTTTTTTTTAAAAAGATTGCTTGTCACACTACATAAAACAAAAATTTAAAAAGTTGAAAAAAAACGGAGGGACGGCATGTTTCTCATATACATTACAATGATTATCAAAGTCATTACAACCTTTTGTAAAACTGTTTTGGTCACAAACAAGAAATGTCATTTTACCTATATATTTATATACGCAACAATGGCATGAAAAGAAAAGACAGATAGGTCAATTTTCTTCTCACAAACACAAAAAAAAGATTAACTAAAGACACAAACGGGTCAATTCTGGTTGAATTTAATTCTCTTTTACAACAAAAATAAAAGGTTGAATTAAATTCTTAAATTACATTTTCTTTAATTAAATTCTCTTAAATTACAAAGGAAAAGTTGAATTCAATTGACTGCATTGAAAACTAACTTGGGACTTAAAATAAAAATGACTTGGGACTTGAAATAAAAATGACTTGAGACTCGAAATAAAAATGACGGGACTTAAAAACTAACTTTTTCAAAACTAACTTTTTTCAAAACTAACTTTTTTCAAAACTAACTTTTTTCAAAACTAACTTTTTTCAAAAATAACTTTTTTCAAAACTAACTTTTGTCAAAACTAACTTTTGCAAAACTAACTTTTTCAAAACTAACTTTTTCAAAACTAACTTTTTCAAAACTAACTTTTTCAAAACTAACTTTTTCAAAACACTTTTTCAAAACTAACTTTTTCAAAACTAACTTTTTCAAAACTAACTTTTTCAAAACTAACTTTTTCAAAACTAACTTTTTTCAAAACTAGCTTCTGTAATCTCTGGGGCGGTTGTCCCTCTTGGATGCAACCTATTGACTTGACCTCTTATCAAGTATTTTTATAAATCTCTGGGGCGGTTGCCCGTCTTGGCGCAACCTTCTGACTTGACCTCTTTTCAAGTATTCTGAAACTGAAAATGAAACTTAACTGTCTAACTTGAACGCTTGTCAAGTGAAGATTAACTGAAAATTGAAAATGACTGCACTTGATCTTTATCAAGTGGAGACGATTAACCTCTGTTTTGGTTGACCCTCTTGGTGCAACCTTCTGACTTGAAAAACTGACTTCAAAAAATGACTTCAAAAAATGACTTCAAAAAATTACTTCAAAAATGACTTCAAAAAGTGACTTCACAATTACTTCAAGTATCTTTATAAATCTCTGGGGTTTGGTTGTCCCTTTTGGGTACAACCAACTGAAACTGTCTGAAAACTGAAAATGGAACTTGAAACTGCTTCAAGTAACTCTATAAGTCTATAAACTCTCTCTCTTAATTTGCAAGTCAATTCAATTCAGTAATTGAAAAAAATTTGCAAACAAAAAATAAAAAAAATGTAAACAACATTTCACTCGAATGTACGGGCAGGTACATAAAATAAAATTATTCTATACTGAATATAATAGAGCAAATAACTGTGACAATTGACTCTGCGAGAAGTGACCCTCCGACAATTGACCCTGCGACAAATGACTCTGCGACAATTGACTGCGACAATTGAATCTGCGACAATTGACTCTCTTTGAAATTAACTCACTTTGAAATTAACTCTCTTTGAAATTAACTCTCTTTGAAATTAACTCTGTTACATTTAACTCTGTTACAATTAACTTTGTTACAATTAACTCTCTGACAATTATCTCTCTGACAATTAACTCTCAGACAATTAACTCTCAGACAATTAACTCTCAGACAATTAACTCTCTGTTAAAATTACTGTTTCAATAAAAACAAATGTATCACTGGTGTATGGAATGTTCACAGTGTTTCTTGTGAATTCTGACTGGATACTCATTATTAACTGTTAATAATAGTGACTTTTCAAATGTTTATAAATTACTTAAAAAAACAAACAGTACTTAAAAAATTTTCTATGGGGAAATCCTTGAGACGTGTCCTGAAGACTTCTTGCTGGCTACTTCTTCTTGGATGAAAACTAGGCGTGGAGAACTTGGAGTCGTGACACACCAGTTCAAGGGTGGATGTTACGAACAAGAAGTCGTGACACGCCGGTCAACTGGTTTTATCCTGATGCAGGGTAATTTCTATCTTGGCCAAAGAGTGGCCTCTTCTTAAAATCTTCTTCTGCTTAAAATAATCTTCTTATTATCCTGGGGCAGGGTAATTTCTATCCTGGCCATGGGTCTGGGGTGTCTCGTATAGACGAGGCGTTCTTGGTTAAGGGACAAGGGGCCTCTGCACCCTGCCCGCAGCGAGGCTGCAGTCCAAAGAAGAGTCTCGTAATGAAGTGGCAAATGAAGTGGTGCCTAATTTTACAAGTACATGTATAATATAGCTTAAATGTTTTGGGGGAGGACAGTTGAAGGTTAAATTTCCCCCCTTTTTTTAAACACATCAGCTGTTTTTGAATGATTGCAAATAAGAATTTAAAAATAAAAATAAAAACTAATTTGTATTTTTCGCCGAGTCTATATTTATGAAGACGATATCATTTCGTAATAGTACACAAGTACAAATTAAGTACATGACTGAGTACGTATTAATTTTGGTTCATTACAATTACGATTACAATTACCAATTAATTCATATTCACTTGTTGTTTAATTACACTTCTATTAAAGTACATTCTTACATTATAAATTAAATCATTACATTTAATTACAGTTTCACTGAAGTACATTACAAGTTATTGTTAATTACAGTTAATTACAATTAAACAGTTACTATAACTTTGTTTTGTTTTTAGTGTTTCTTTTTAATAGACAATTAAGATGTTAAATATAATACAACGTACATGGCACTTACGAGATAATTTATTTACGAAATAATATGCTATAATATGTTATGAATTTGAAATCAGAGCGAACGGAGGTATTTTATCTTTGAGGCGCTCGACTCTGTCGTCGTGAGCGGAATTCGATCTTACTAAGCATTTTTTTGAGTTCACCTCGGGAGGAGGTCATATAATTAAAAATAAAAATGAAAAAAATAATACGAGAATGTTTTTTCGCGTTCTCGAACGAACGCCCAAAGTTTCGCGCGTCACAAATTGACATGAGTAAACATAGACTGATAAGTTGATAGGGCATAAGTAGACAATAGGTAGATGAATGAATAAGTAATAAAATTAATAAAGGATAGCGGTCAAGAAAGAACATGAATGTAAGAATGAGTATGGTTGAATAATAATGTTTATACTACACAACACCACAACCTTATTATTAAAGAATTTACCATACATTGCATACGGAAGATGTCCAAATACTAAGAACGTGATTCAGTGTACAAAGTATGGGAAAGTAAAGAGAACAAAGTTATTTTGTGACGTCATAGTGTATAAGTCGTTATTAGAAAGATGAATTAGAAAAATACAGGAATGAATAAAGACGTACAAATCGAAATTCTATCCAAAACTCGCTTATGCGATTTTTGGTTTCTTATGTAAAAATGGACATTCGAACATAAAACTATACGAACATAAGTATTGCATGAAGACAATGAATTCATATAATGATGGTGTAGGAATTGTTCATTGTTCACTTTTTACATTGCTCTCCCCTTTTTTTTTTAAATGATATTTATACAATAATATAATAAAATTAATACAATACAATACAATTGAGAAAATAACATCGTAACTAATTCAAGTTAGGTGACGAATTTTTCTTTACATTACAAGTTTTATACAGAACAAGTGAGTTATTATATAATATAAAAGAATTCAAAGATTAATATTTTAATGTAGATAAACAATTAAGTTAGACAAACAATGATATGGTTAAAATTTTTTTAGAAATTTTTTTTTTTTTTTTCTGTGGGGAAAATTACATTCATAATGAATAGGAAAAAGGGAAAAATATAAATCGTACAATCTATAAGCTAATTTTTATTGACTAGTGTAGGTAAAAATAGAATTACGTAATGGATGATGTATAGACCTGTGGTCTAGTGTGTATTTTTGTGTACTAGGTATAAAGTGTGTAGCTGATAATTTCGAGAGACAGATTAGCTGAGAGGATTGTTAAATTAACTGAATAAATGCATGAGCGAGAATTTATATACAGTAAGCAAAAATGATTAAGATTAAATAGCATAGTTTGCACTTACGTAATGAAATAGTTTTATTGTGATATTCAATGATTTTAGCATAAGGTTTGTATATATATATATATATATATATATAGTGCGCATACATGCATTTTTATTGACTGTTGTAGGTACAAATCGAATTAAGTAGTGGATGATGTATAATAATTTAAGATGGGTTTAGGGTTATAAAATCTTTTAAGTTTAAGCCAGTTATTGTTATTATTATTATCATTATAATTATTATTATTATAAAATCCCTTAAGCTCAAGGTCAATTATTATAAAATTCTAAATTACAGGTATCGTTTAGTTGTCGGAAAATTAACCCAAAAATGGGTCATTTAAGTGACTATAGTTACTAATATCTAATTGTAAAACACAATAAAACTTAAACTTTTAAGTTCAAAGAAATGTATAATGGTCATCAAAGAGTTAAAAATAAAAAAACACAACTTAACATAAATTGAGCCATCGTACCAAAGAGGAATTAACCATGGTTGAACCATTTCTCTGGTTGACACAGTTCAACTGGGGTTGGGGTTTTAAAATAAAATAAAATTAAAAGACAAAGTTTGTAGTACGACATTCGGGGGAATTGAGTGACTAAGCGGGGGATATAAGTCTGAAATTGACAATAAGTCTTTCGTGAGCACTTTGCTTTTTTTTTTTTTTTAAAAGATTGCTTGTCACACTACATAAAACAAAAATTTAAAAAGTTGAAAAAAAACGGAGGGACGGCATGTTTCTCATATACATTACAATGATTATCAAAGTCATTACAACCTTTTGTAAAAACTGTTTTGGTCACAAACAAGAAATGTCATTTTACCTATATATTTATATACGCAACAATGGCATGAAAAGAAAAGACAGATAGGTCAATTTTCTTCTCACAAACACAAAAAAAAGATTAACTAAAGACACAAACGGGTCAATTCTGGTTGAATTTAATTCTCTTTTACAACAAAAATAAAAGGTTGAATTAAATTCTTAAATTACATTTTCTTTAATTAAATTCTCTAAATTACAAAGGAAAAGTTGAATTCAATTGACTGCATTGAAAACTAACTTGGGACTTAAAATAAAAATGACTTGGGACTTGAAATAAAAATGACTTGAGACTCGAAATAAAATGACGGGACTTAAAAACTAACTTTTTCAAAACTAACTTTTTTCAAAACTAACTTTTTTCAAAACTAACTTTTTCAAACTAACTTTTTTCAAAAAAACTTTTTCAAAACTAACTTTGTCAAAACTAACTTTTGCAAAACTAACTTTTTCAAAACTAACTTTTTCAAACTAACTTTTTCAAAACTAACTTTTTCAAAACTAACTTTTTCAAAACACTTTTTCAAAACTAACTTTTTCAAAACTAACTTTTCAAAACTAACTTTTTCAAAACTAACTTTTTCAAAACTAACTTTTTTCAAAACTAGCTTCTGTAATCTCTGGGGCGGTTGTCCCTCTTGGATGCAAACCTATTGACTTGACCTCTTATCAAGTATTTTTATAAATCTCTGGGCGGTTGCCCGTCTTGGCGCAACCTTCTGACTTGACCTCTTTTCAAGTATTCTGAAACTGAAAATGAAACTTAACTGTCTAACTTGAACGCTTGTCAAGTGAAGATTAACTGAAAATTGAAAATGACTGCACTTGATCTTTATCAAGTGGAGACGATTAACCTCTGTTTTGGTTGACCCTCTTGGTGCAACCTTCTGACTTGAAAACTGACTTCAAAAAAATGACTTCAAAAATGACTTCAAAAAATTACTTCAAAATGACTTCAAAAAGTGACTTCACAATTACTTCAAGTATCTTTATAAATCTCTGGGTTTGGTTGTCCCTTTTGGGTACAACCAACTGAAACTGTCTGAAAACTGAAAATGGAACTTGAAACTGCTTCAAGTAACTCTATAAGTCTATAAACTCTCTCTCTTAATTTGCAAGTCAATTCAATTCAGTAATTGAAAAAAATTTGCAAACAAAAATAAAAAAAATGTAAACAACATTTCACTCGAATGTACGGGCAGGTACATAAATAAAATTATTCTATACTGAATATAATAGAGCAAATAACTGTGACAATTGACTCTGCGAGAAGTGACCCTCCGACAATTGACCCTGCGACAAATGACTCTGCGACAATTGACTGCGACAATTGAATCTGCGACAATTGACTCTCTTTGAAATTAACTCACTTTGAATTAACTCTCTTTGAAATTAACTCTCTTTGAAATTAACTCTGTTACATTTAACTCTGTTACAATTAACTTGTTACAATTAACTCTCTGACAATTATCTCTCTGACAATTAACTCTCAGACAATTAACTCTCAGACAATTAACTCTCAGACAATTAACTCTCTGTTAAAATTACTGTTTCAATAAAAACAAATGTATCACTGGTGTATGGAATGTTCACAGTGTTTCTTGTGAATTCTGACTGGATACTCATTATTAACTGTTAATAATAGTGACTTTTCAAATGTTTATAAATTACTTAAAAAAACAAACAGTACTTAACAAAATTTTCTATGGGGAAATCCTTGAGACGTGTCCTGAAGACTTCTTGCTGGCTACTTCTTCTTGGATGAAAACTAGGCGTGGAGAACTTGGAGTCGTGACACACCAGTTCAAGGGTGGATGTTACGAACAAGAAGTCGTGACACGCCGGTCAACTGGTTTTATCCTGATGCAGGGTAATTTCTATCTTGGCCAAAGAGTGGCCTCTTCTTAAAATCTTCTTCTGCTTAAAATAATCTTCTTATTATCCTGGGGCAGGGTAATTTCTATCCTGGCCATGGGTCTGGGGTGTCTCGTATAGACGAGGCGTTCTTGGTTAAGGGACAAGGGGCCTCTGCACCCTGCCCGCAGCGAGGCTGCAGTCCAAAGAAGAGTCTCGTAATGAAGTGGCAAATGAAGTGGTGCCTAATTTACAAGTAATGTATAATATAGCTTAATGTTTTGGGGAGGACAGTTGAAGGTTAAATTTCCCCCCTTTTTTTAAACACATCAGCTGTTTTTGAATGATTGCAAATAAGAATTTAAAAAATAAATAAAAAAACTAATTTGTATTTTTCGCCGAGTCTATATTTATGAAGACGATATCATTTCGTAATAGTACACAAGTACAAATTAAGTACATGACTGAGTACGTATTAATTTTGGTTCATTACAATTACGATTTACAATTACCAATTAATTCATATTCATTGTTGTTTAATTACACTTCTATTAAAGTACATTCTTACATTATAAATTAAATCATTACATTTAATTACAGTTTCACTGAAGTACATTACAAGTTATTGTTAATTACAGTTAATTACAATTAAACAGTTACTATAACTTTGTTTTGTTTTAGTGTTTCTTTTTAATAGACAATTAAGATGTTAAATATATAAACGTACATGGCACTTACGAGATAATTTATTTACGAAATAATATGCTATAATTGTTATGAATTTGAAATCAGAGCGAACGGAGTATTTTATCTTTGAGGCGCTCGACTCTGTCGTCGTGAGCGGAATTCGATCTTACTAAGCATTTTTTTGAGTTCACCTCGGAGGAGGTCATATAATTAAAAATAAAAATGAAAAAAATAATACGAGAATGTTTTTTCGCGTTCTCGAACGAACGCCCAAAGTTTCGCGCGTCACAAATTGACATGAGTAAACATAGACTGATAAGTTGATAGGGCATAAGTAGACAATAGGTAGATGAATGAATAAGTAATAAAATTAATAAAGGATAGCGGTCAAGAAAGAACATGAATGTAAGAATGAGTATGGTTGAATAATAATGTTTATACTACACAACACCACAACCTTATTATTAAAGAATTTACCATACATTGCATACGGAAGATGTCCAAATACTAAGAACGTGATTCAGTGTACAAAGTATGGGAAAGTACAGAACAAAGTTATTTTGTGACGTCATAGTGTATAAGTCGTTATTAGAAAGATGAATTAGAAAATACAGGAATGAATAAAGACGTACAAATCGAAATTCTATCCAAAACCGCTTATGCGATTTTTGGTTTCTTATGTAAACAATGGACATTCGAACATAAACTATACGAACATAAGTATTGCATGAAGACAATGAATTCATATAATGATGTGTAGGAATTGTTCATTGTTCACTTTTTACATTGCTCTCCCCTTTTTTTTAAATGATATTTATACAATAATATAATAAAATTAATACAATACAATACAATTGAGAAAATAACATCGTAACTAATTCAAGTTAGGTGACGAATTTTTCTTTACATTACAAGTTTTATACAGAACAAGTGAGTTATTATATAATAAAAGAATTCAAAGATTAATATTTTAATGTAGATAAACAATTAAGTTAGACAAACAATGATATGGTTAAAAATTTTTTAGAAATTTTTTTTTTTTTTTTCTGTGGGGAAATTACATTCATAATGAATAGGAAAAAGGGAAAAATATAAATCGTACAATCTATAGCTAATTTTTATTGACTAGTGTAGGTAAAAATAATTACGTAATGGATGATGTATAGACCTGGTCTAGTGTGATTTTTGTGTACTAGGTATAAAGTGTGTAGCTGATAATTTCGAGAGACAGATTAGCTGAGAGGATTGTTAATTAACTGAATAAATGCATGAGCGAGAATTTATATACAGTAAGCAAAATGATTAAGATTAAATAGCATAGTTTGCACTTACGTAATGAAATAGTTTTATTGTGATATTCATGATTTTAGCATAAGGTTTGTATATATGATATATATATATATATATATAGTGCGCATACATGCATTTTTATTGACTGTTGTAGGTACAAATCGAATTAACGTAGTGGATGATGTATAATAATTTAAGATGGGTTTAGGGTTATAAAATCTTTTAAGTTTAAGCCAGTTATTGTTATTATTATTATCATTATAATTATTATTATTATAAAATCCCTTAAGCTCAAGGTCAATTATTATAAAATTCTAAATTACAGGTATCGTTTAGTTGTCGGAAAATTAACCCAAAAATGGGTCATTTAAGTGACTATAGTTACTAATATCTAATTGTAAAACACAATAAAACTTAAACTTTTAAGTTCAAAGAAATGTATAATGGTCCATCAAAGAGTTAAAAATAAAAAACAAACTTAACATAAATTGAGCCATCGTACCAAAGAGGAATTAACCATGGTTGAACCATTTCTCTGGTTGACACAGTTCAACTGGGGTTGTGGGGTTTTAAAATAAAATAAAATTAAAAGACAAAGTTTGTAGTACGACATTCGGGGGAATTGAGTGACTAAGCGGGGGATATAAGTCTGAAATTGACAATAAGTCTTTCGTGAGCACTTTGCTTTTTTTTTTTTTTTAAAAAGATTGCTTGTCACACTACATAAAACAAAATTTAAAAGTTGAAAAAAAACGGAGGGACGGCATGTTTCTCATATACATTACAATGATTATCAAAGTCATTACAACCTTTTGTAAAAACTGTTTTGGTCACAAACAAGAAATGTCATTTTACCTATATATTTATATACGCAACAATGGCATGAAAAGAAAAGACAGATAGGTCAATTTTCTTCTCACAAACACAAAAAAAAGATTAACTAAAGACACAAACGGGTCAATTCTGGTTGAATTAATTCTCTTTTACAACAAAATAAAAGGTTGAATTAAATTCTTAAATTACATTTTCTTAATTAAATTCTCTTAAATTACAAGGAAAAGTTGAATTCAATTGACTGCATTGAAAACTAACTTGGACTTAAAATAAAAATGACTTGGGACTTGAAATAAAAATGACTTGAGACTCGAAATAAAAATGACGGGACTTAAAAACTAACTTTTTCAAAACTAACTTTTTTCAAAACTAACTTTTTTCAAAACTAACTTTTTTCAAAACTAACTTTTTTCAAAATAACTTTTTTCAAAACTAACTTTTGTCAAAACTAACTTTTGCAAAACTAACTTTTTCAAAACTAACTTTTTCAAAACTAACTTTTTCAAAACTACTTTTTCAAAACTAACTTTTTCAAAACACTTTTCAAAACTAACTTTTTCAAAACTAACTTTTTCAAAACTAACTTTTTCAAAACTAACTTTTTCAAAACTAACTTTTTTCAAACTAGCTTCTGTAATCTCTGGGCGGTTGTCCCTCTTGGATGCAACCTATTGACTTGACCTCTTATCAAGTATTTTTATAAATCTCTGGGGCGGTTGCCCGTCTTGGCGCAACCTTCTGACTTGACCTCTTTTCAAGTATTCTGAAACTGAAAATGAAACTTAACTGTCTAACTTGAACGCTTGTCAAGTGAAGATTAACTGAAAATTGAAAATGACTGCACTTGATCTTTATCAAGTGGAGACGATTAACCTCTGTTTTGGTTGACCCTCTTGGTGCAACCTTCTGACTTGAAAAACTGACTTCAAAAAATGACTTCAAAAAATGACTTCAAAAATTACTTCAAAAATGACTTCAAAAAGTGACTTCACAATTACTTCAAGTATCTTTATAAATCTCTGGGGTTTGGTTGTCCCTTTTGGGTACAACCAACTGAAACTGTCTGAAAACTGAAAATGGAACTTGAAACTGCTTCAAGTAACTCTATAAGTCTATAAACTCTCTCTCTTAATTTGCAAGTCAATTCAATTCAGTAATTGAAAAAATTTGCAACAAAAAATAAAAAAAATGTAAACAACATTTCACTCGAATGTACGGGCAGGTACATAAAATAAAATTATCTATACTGAATATAATAGAGCAAATAACTGTGACAATTGACTCTGCGAGAAGTGACCCTCCGACAATTGACCCTGCGACAAATGACTCTGCGACAATTGACTGCGACAATTGAATCTGCGACATTGACTCTCTTTGAAATTAACTCACTTTGAAATTAACTCTCTTTGAAAATTAACTCTCTTTGAAATTAACTCTGTTACATTTAACTCTGTTACAATTAACTTTGTTACAATAACTCTCTGACAATTATCTCTCTGACAATTAACTCTCAGACAATTAACTCTCAGACAATTAACTCTCAGACAATTAACTCTCTGTTAAAATTACTGTTTCAATAAAACAAATGTATCACTGGTGTATGGAATGTTCACAGTGTTTCTTGTGAATTCTGACTGGATACTCATTATAACTGTTAATAATAGTGACTTTTCAAATGTTTATAAATTACTTAAAAAAACAAACAGTATTACAAAATTTTCTATGGGGAAATCCTTGAGACGTGTCCTGAAGACTTCTTGCTGGCTACTTCTTCTTGGATGAAAACTAGGCGTGGAGAACTTGGAGTCGTGACACACCAGTTCAAGGGTGGATGTTACGAACAAGAAGTCGTGACACGCCGGTCAACTGGTTTTATCCTGATGCAGGTAATTTCTATCTTGGCCAAAGAGTGGCCTCTTCTTAAATCTTCTTCTGCTTAAAATAATCTTCTTATTATCCTGGGGCAGGGTAATTTCTATCCTGGCCATGGGTCTGGGGTGTCTCGTATAGACGAGGCGTTCTTGGTTAAGGGACAAGGGGCCTCTGCACCCTGCCCGCAGCGAGGGCTGCAGTCCAAAGAAGAGTCTCGTAATGAAGTGGCAAATGAAGTGGTGCCTAATTTTACAAGTACATGTATAATATAGCTTAAATGTTTTGGGGGAGGACAGTTGAAGGTTAAATTTCCCCCCTTTTTTTAAACACATCAGCTGTTTTTGAATGATTGCAAATAAGAATTTAAAAAATAAAAATAAAAACTAATTTGTATTTTTTCGCCGAGTCTATATTTATGAAGACGATATCATTTCGTAATAGTACACAAGTACAAATTAAGTACATGACTGAGTACGTATTAATTTTGTTCATTACAATTACGATTACAATTACCAATTAATTCATATTCACTTGTTGTTTAATTACACTTCTATTAAAGTACATTCTTACATTATAAATTAATCATTACATTTAATTACAGTTTCACTGAAGTACATTACAGTTATTGTTAATTACAGTTAATTACAATTAAACAGTTACTATAACTTTGTTTTGTTTTTAGTGTTTCTTTTTAATAGACAATTAAGATGTTAAATATAATACAACGTACATGGCACTTACGAGATAATTTATTTACGAAATAATATGCTATAATATGTTATGAATTTGAAATCAGAGCGAACGGAGGTATTTTATCTTTGAGGCGTCGACTCTGTCGTCGTGAGCGGAATTCGATCTTACTAAGCATTTTTTTGAGTTCACCTCGGGAGGAGGTCATATAATTAAAAATAAAAATGAAAAAAATAATACGAGAATGTTTTTTCGCGTTCTCGAACGAACGCCCAAAGTTTCGCGCGTCACAAATTGACATGAGTAAACATAGACTGATAAGTTGATAGGCATAAGTAGACAATAGGTAGATGAATGAATAAGTAATAAAATTAATAAAGGATAGCGGTCAAGAAAGAACATGAATGTAAGAATGAGTATGGTTGAATAATAATGTTTATACTACACAACACCACAACCTTATTATTAAAGAATTTACCATACATTGCATACGGAAGATGTCCAATACTAAGAACGTGATTCAGTGTACAAAGTATGGGAAAGTAAAGAGAACAAAGTTATTTTGTGACGTCATAGTGTATAAGTCGTTATTAGAAAGATGAATTAGAAAAATACAGGAATGATAAAAGACGTACAAATCGAAATTCTATCCAAAACTCGCTTATGCGATTTTTGGTTTCTTATGTAAAAATGGACATTCGAACATAAAACTATACGAACATAAGTATTGCATGAAGACAATGAATTCATATAATGATGGTGTAGGAATTGTTCATTGTTCACTTTTTACATTGCTCCCCTTTTTTTTTTAAATGATATTTATACAATAATATAATAAAATTAATACAATACAATACAATTGAGAAAATAACATCGTAACTAATTCAAGTTAGGTGACGAATTTTTCTTTACATTACAAGTTTTATACAGAACAAGTGAGTTATTATATAATATAAAAGAATTCAAAGATTAATATTTAATGTAGATAAACAATTAAGTTAGACAAACAATGATATGGTTAAAATTTTTTTAGAAATTTTTTTTTTTTTTTTTCTGTGGGGAACAATTACATTCATAAGAATAGGAAAAAGGGAAAAATATAAATCGTACAATCTATAAGCTAATTTTTATTGACTAGGTAGGTAAAAATAGAATTACGTAATGGATGATGATAGACCTGTGGTCTAGTGTGTATTTTTGTGTAATAGGTATAAAGTGGTAGCTGATAATTTCGAGAGACAGATTAGCTGAGAGGATTGTTAAATTAAACTGAATAAATGCATGAGCGAGAATTATATACAGTAAGCAAAAATGATTAAGATTAAATAGCATAGTTTGCACTTACGTAATGAAATAGTTTTATTGTGATATTCAATGATTTTAGCATAAGGTTTGTATATATATATATATATATATATATGCGCATACATGCATTTTTATTGACTGTTGTAGGTACAAATCGAATTAAGTAGTGGATGATGTATAATAATTAAGATGGGTTTAGGGTTATAAAATCTTTTAAGTTTAAGCCAGTATGTTATTATTATTATCATTATAATTATTATTATTATAAAATCCCTTAAGCTCAAGGTCAATTATTATAAAATTCTAATTCAGGTATCGTTTAGTTGTCGGAAAATTAACCCAAAAAAGGGTCATTTAAGTGACTATAGTTACTAATATCTAATTGTAAAACACAATAAAACTTAAACTTTTAAGTTCAAAGAAGGTAAATGGTCATCAAAGAGTTAAAATAAAAAAACACACACTTAACATAAAAATGAGCCATCGTACCAAAGAGGAATT
>JAJOZX010019838.1:0-42147 GCA_023014485.1 Bathynomus jamesi
TTCATTGAAATGCACCTCCATCTTTTATAAAAAGGCTAGGATCACTAAATTCTGACCACAGCTTTACGAAGGGTACATTTTGTTGAGCACAAATCTTTTCCAGCTTAGTGTTCAAAAATATTGTTTTATACGTAATCCTACACCTAAACCGTGCCATGGGGTAATACTTAGAAATAATGACGTATCTAACCTTGCCTTCAGGGACCTAATTAACCCTCTGTATCTCTCCGAAAGGTCAGGTACTCTCGTATCGTGCCAATACGTGTCATTTCCACCTACCATCGTCACCAATATCGAGTGACGGGAGGCAACATCAATCCTATCTACTTCGTCTCTAATTCTGTCAACCCTGGCCCCCGGTAGACAGACCATCCTGCTCTTGGTTGGATTCCGATCAACGAACTCCTTATCCATATGACGCATAAGGAGTCACCAATTAAAATCTTTTCCCACTCGTTCACATCCTTATCCAACTGGGCGAAAGGGTTCGAAACCTCGATAGGGGGTGGGAGAGATTCCTATCACCTAACGTACGTGGCGTAGCTCCACTCTTAACTACTCTAAATACTTCCCCGTCTACTAATCTCGGGCCTACCTTAACCCCTTCCTCAACTCTTTTTAACCTTCCCGATAAGCTACCTATACTAGAACTAGGTTCCTAACCTCGCCCTTGAACTTACTAGCGTCTTTAACGTTTGTATAGGTTCGACCTTCGTCAACTGTAAGGCTATCCCTATCCTCATCAAGCGTTGTAAGTCTTACCGTTACCTCGCGTACACTACGTTTTCAATCCACTATCTCTTCACTCAGCTCACAAAAGATACTAACCGATCTCTCAGTAATCGCCCTAGGACCGCCGTTGTATTCTTTAAGATCAGTATGCCACCGATTATCCCACACCTAGCACACGACGCTTTCTCTGATGGCATCGAGCAAATTAAAGTAGTTAACGTTTATAACCGTCACAAGTTTAAATTAAATTAAGCCGGCACGCTTTGAAATCTTCGAAATCACTAAAAACTACTAATATTCAGTTACTTAACTATAAGAATGTGGATATAAACGCAAGTATATAAAATTCAGAACTTTCCAACAGTAAATTTATCAGCAATATCCAAACGTAGAAATAAGATCAGAGAGCACAAGGAATGCGTCCGCTCAGTAAGGAGTATGGCTGATGCATCGTTTTGCAGAAGAGTTCCGGAAAGCTGTGGAGGAAACCAACTTAGCACCAATGAGATGGAAGAGGGCGATGAAACGGAAACCTTCACGATAGCCGCCAGTCCTGTAGAGAATTACAACGGGAATGCGGACTAATTGCCTAAATAATGTAAGTTTTTCTGTATTGACTCAAAAGGATAAGAATGAATGTTGATTATATTATGCTTTTATTACATTACACTTTAAATTAGTTACAGAACACAATACTCGCCCTTAAGCGATGCACAAATTAATATTAGTTGGTACATTTTATAAATTTACACATTATAATGCTAAAAGCTCTACAACGCACGATGCATATTTTTTTTTATGGAACAATTTAAAATAATTAATTAGCTGCTCTGAAGCTATTTGCCGCTACAATTTAGTTAGATTCCAATTATAGCTTGGGAAAAATAGAAGCGTATATATATATATATATATATATATATATATATATATATATATATATAATAAAATTTTAAAGTTCACACAACACATCGAGTAACTACAAACGGGAAACGGTTTTGTATCTGTCTGCACACAAATTTATCATTAGCCTTAGTGTTACACGAGTCGAATAATTTTAGGAAATCCGTAAATTCGCTCCCACACGCAATATGCATGAGAAAACACAAGCAGTACTGCCCACATACATTGCTGTACAGACTCTGGAAAGAATATGGATTCCAAGCTATTTGTGGAATTTGGATTTGTTCGAAAAATGTTGCAATAACAGCATCATTCCACGGTGGTTTGCCCAGTGAATTAAAGTAATACAGTCGTTCCCTGTTTTTAAAATGAACGGGTACCCAATGGAGCCTTCTCCACTACTCACGTCTATGTTCACGATAAGTGCGCCGCAGTCTCTCTGATTGAAGTTTCACCGTTTCATTCTTCGCAAACACACCGCTAAATTTGCCAAGCGTGAATTGATTATTCTTCATCACCGTCTGGAGTGTAACCGTGTCCATTTTTAAAAGTCCGTCATGACTCCCATAAAGCGGCCGACTTCGATTAGGGCTTGAGACTGAAGATAAACTATTATGCTAATAGAGTGGACTATCGGGTTGTCGAATTCAAGTCTAAGTGAGATGTTTATGCTCTGCTTTGGGCTTAAGTGCATTTTTATACTCCCGCAGAAGTCGGGGAGGGTCAAAAGGGTACAGGTTTACCTTCTCGGCAAATTCGTTCTGCGTTACACCGGTGCCTAAACCGTCACATCCACCGACGCTATGCGCTAGTTTGTTATATGTTCTCGCGTAAAGTGAAAACTCGGCAACGGTAGAATAGCTTGTCTCCAGTAACCCCCCTAAAGCCAATCCGTTGACATACAGAGTTACATTTTTAAGGCCAAAATTTTTAAATTTAAATGCAGTGTTTTTATATTTTCCATTCACAGAAGCATGTTCCTGCATTCCAATTAATATCATTTTAAGCAGAATCCCGTGAGCAATATTTTCTATTTGCTTGATGTTAAACCTGAAAGGACTGTAAGCACCTTCATTTGGACACTACTAATCGGGTATTTCAGTGTAGCACGTAGTAAATTTTTCTCGATTCCCATCTGTTTAGCAGAGCTTAATTTCACACGCCGTACGCGGAGATATGTTTCCATAATATGAATCATCACATGCTTCGCACTGTCTTCTTGGTCATCATCCAGATTTAAATAACTCTCAGGACTCGTAATGGTGAGTTTTAATTTCATATCGACCTCATTCACAAGCAGCTTCTCCTGGAACGTCGAATCTGTGTGCAACTGGCCATTGCAATCGTAAATCTTTTTTTTAGATTTTTTAAATTTACTTCCTTATATTACTTTCATCTTCAGGCTGATAATAACCTTCTGCAGTTAAAAAGGTGTCCTTCGCTTCTTTTGAAAAATTGAGTACATTTTCCAGATAGGAGCGGAGGTGTTAATACCAGATCCTGACGAGATATTTGTCTGATTTAAATATACATCACACTGCCTGAATGTAGATGAAGGAAGTTCATTTCCGGATACATAGCGTAGTCGTTTTCGCAATCCGACCCATTTGAAGGCGCTATTCGCAGTTTAACTTACATGTATACAGCTTGGGTCAAAAAAGTAGTCCTGCGCTTGGGATCACGAATTCTATAGGAGCACTCGGAGAGCTAATAGTGTTTAACGGGTTAACTGTAATAAGGTCGCTATCCTCTATAGACATCTGTGCAGGAGGAATATCAAAAAGGGCTAGCTCGGATTTACAGCATTGTGTACTACTCGGATGGAAGAAACGCGCCATGAAACGGTAGAAATAGCGTTACCTCTCTCATCAAGTAGTAATCCGTCTGTAAGGCCAGAGTGGAGGAGCCTCTGTTTATATCAGTTAAAAAGTAGTGAACCTTTGGCTTCATGCGTTTAGAACATTTTTTTAAGTCCTTTTACGTTTAACACCTTGAGTTGGTAATCCTCGGTAATCCCTTCTTCTTCTTCTTCTTCTTCTTCTTCTTCTTTTATTTCCGTCGCCACGCATTTTCTCTTCGCATCTTTGACAATTTCTTCCCGTGTACGTCTTAAATGGTTTTTGATAGCTTCATTAGGCTTAGTGCCAGCCATTATGTCTTCTACCATGTTAAGTCCTGATTGTAAGGCTTTCCTGCCGAGATATCTGGCACCACTCTTCAGCAAGGGGACAGCCGTACGGAGTATAGTTGAAAAAATGGATCCAATCCCGCACCCTCGCTGGTGTCTCACCCATCGGTAGACGGTGAATGGCCTTTACGTCATTCTATCGCAGTACGACGGAAGTGAAGCTTCGCTGTTAAGTCCCCTTCACCGAATGGAAAATTTTTCCACTCAATCGTCCATATATATATATATTGAGATACTTAGTAGGTTAGATGCGACTTTGACCATCGTTCACTTTCTCCAATTTTAACTGGTACAATAAGTTGATCAAGTCATGCGGTGACTCGTGAGAAGTATCTCTTTGGAAGGCTAGGACATATCTGCCCACAGGTATAATTTTGAACAGTTCTTTGTCTTTAATATTTCTTCCAGCTTTTGATTTTAGCAACAAAGTATGTGCCCGATTATCTTTGTTTACGATTTCGTAAACTAAATTAGACGTGAGATTTTAAATTTCAGACTCCCATTTAAGTCTCACAATATCTTCGGCTGTATAATATACATATTTTCAGATCGGCTCTTTGTCTTAAATAATGCATTTATATATTTCCCATAGCATTTATATCGTTGCTTAGGCATGAAATAACACACACGCAAAATTTTATGACTCTAGGCTAGGGTTTAAAAATACGTTTTTGACTACTAAAATATGATTTTCATCGCTCTGCCGGTGGCAGAAGATTATTACCTATTAAGCTACGATTTTGCAGAGGCTATTTTCTCATGCATGCGCAAGTTTTTGTCTCTATTAGAATATGGAAATCGAAAAAAATGTAAAATCGATCCACCCTACAGTATGCAGTTCTGATATAAATTTGAACAGGGTATTGTTAGGATGTACAGAAAAAGAGGCAGAGGACGGGAGTGTGACGTAGAAGTGGTTAGGCGACATGTTGTATAGTATTTAAGCTTCATTATTGCATCAGCTTTTATATAGGTGTGAAGCTCTTTGGGAACCCTAACCATTTTACCAGGTACATTTTAGTCTTTCCTTAACCTTTGCTTCCCAAATTTTTTAAATTTTAAACACTTTTTCATAAATTAAATGCCACTTTTTGCAACTCCTCGCCATAAAAGCCACCTCCAATTTCTTCCCTGTTTAAATCTTCAACGTAATACATTATCACTTCGTCTTTAGGTCTCATAGATTTAACTTTAATAATATCACGAGTCCACCCTTGCTCAAACCCTTTCGCGAATTTATTCCCCGAGCGCGACAGTCTTATATAATCATTGATTTTGAAATGCGCAGCGCGTGGTGGTGCTCTGCGATTATCTTTTCTCACCTCACGCTCTCTATGCGTACCTCTTTTAAAATCTCGTTAGATGATTTACCAACTGTTCGATGGTGTGAACGGTTGTATGATGAGTCCAGTGATTCCAGAATGTCTACATATCTGTACGTTTTGTTATGTATGAAAATGCAAAACATGCCTTCCTTTATGCTTCGTTGAACTCTTTCCGATAAAGATGCCTTATGCTCAGAATTGGTAGTGTAATAACTGATATTAAACTCTGTCAACAGGTTCTGCAAAGCTCGGCCAATAAACTCTTTCCCCATGTATGGACAGAAATAGCTGGGGATCCTGTTCTCCTTTAACATCATCGCTTTTGTAGCTATAGCGACTGTTTAAGGCGATTTATTTTTAAGTGTTATTAGCCACAAGTATCGAGAGAATACATCTGTATAAATAGTATGCATCGATAGCTGTCATTATACACCGAATACTTTTGTATATCAGTTAAATCAGCCTGCCAAATAGAATCAATCGATGCGGCGACTCTCTTGGCAGTTTTAAACCTTCTCACCGGTTTATGAAGTGTATAAGCGTCCTCCTCATGCAAAAACTTCTCGACATCTTTTTTCTCAAGCCCTCAGCATAGGCACCTCTATACAACCTATTAACACCCCGGTAAGAAGCTGGTTAGAAATATCGTAATAGTGCTTTCTTAATATGTTAGCCATTTTCGTATTTTAGAGGGGTGCGGGTGGAGTTGTGCGTTGCTACTTGGCCCCTTCTTCCTCTTCAGAGACGTTACCACCGTAGTACCACCGTAGCTGAAGGCATGCTCTGCATGCTCTGCATGCATTCCTCACCCCGGTAAGAAGCTGGATTAGAAATATCGTAATAGTGCTTTCTTAATATGTTAGCCATTTTCGTATTTTAGAGGGGTGCGGGTGGAGTTGTGCGTTGCTACTTGGCCTCTTCTTCCTCTTCAGAGACGTACCACCGTAGCTGAAGGCATGCTCTGCATGCTCTGCATGCATTGCTTGCCTCAATTTTTTTAACCTGTTCTGGTTGCCTATCAGCATTTTTGGAATGTTTATTTGCTGTAGTCTCGCTTTAATATGTTCCCAGCCTGCTGGTGATGGCCTATCCCACTTTATCACCAAATCATGTACGATATCAATGATGTTCGAACCCTGTACCTTTGACCCTTCAACAACAACCTCACCTGTATCTGACCATTGTATAATGGGATCCTCACTCAATAGATTATAAGGACTTAGTCCTTTATTCCTCAATGTATGATTAAGACTGTTTTTTAATACATGCTCGAAGTGTTGCGGGCTCGCACCGTTGTTCTTTATTTGTTCGTCTATAGGTTCACCATGATCAGTTTCGCGCCTGTTTCTTATAATTTTCGTATTCATGAAGAAATTTCTGAAGAGCTTCTTGGTATAAGATTCTTTTCTCGTCTGAAGGTCTTTCACTGTTTAGTAGGTTCACCAATTCGCTTTCCATTCTTTTAAGCCTGTTTTTACTGGGGGCTGGAACCGAATCTCAACTCTTTTTTTTTTGTAGTGAAGCATACACCTCGTGTACTTTCTTCATTATATTAAAGTAGACAATAAAGGACCAAAACCTGAAAATAAGATGAGGAGGAATGAACTCCCTCTTTGAACAATAATTGGCTTTTTCTTTCCCACAGTTTGTCTTTTACGAGCGAGCACATATATTATGTTCTTGTAACGAAGGCAAACGAGAATTCTGAGAGGGTTTCATTGGTACATTGCATTTTAGAACGTTAAGAGAGATTTGGCAGATGCATTTTAAAAAGTCGGAGTCAATATTTTTAACAAACAGGTGCTGGGGAGTTCGTGACAGTCAATGATAGATTTTTATTAATTCAAAATATTTCTTTATCCACTTTGTCATTCTGGGATATACACTGTTTCAGCCTCGTGTATGTAACCAAAAAAAAATTAAAGTAAATCCTTTGCAAGGTGCCAGCCCCCTTCAAAAAAAATTAAAGTAAATCCTTTGCAGGTGCCAGCCCCCCTTCAAAAAAAATTAAAGTAAATCCTTTGCAAGGTGGCAGCCCCCTTCCCCCCTTGGGGTAATGGGGGAAGGGTGGGGGTAAATGGGGGATAGGGGTGGGGGAATGGGGGAGGGGGTGGGGTTAATGGGGAAACTCAGAAAAAAACTTGGTGGGGTAAATGGGGGAGAGGGGTGGGGGAGGGGGTATTGGGTAGGCTGACCATATTTCCTTGAAACAAAAACGGGACATTGGGATGGCAAAAAAGGGACGGGGTTATGTAATATTCTGTATTCATGAAAAAGTAAGTACATAAACCGAGACAAAATTGACATTTTTATTAAAACGACGGGACGGCCAGGAAATATAAAACAAACGGTACTGTCCCGTTCAAAACGGTACGTATGGTCAGCCTACTATTGGGGGAGAGGGGTGGGGTAATGGGGAGGGGGTGGGGTTAATGGGGAAACTCAGAAAAAAAATGATAACCAACATCGATTCCGGTCAGGAAGATCATGCTTATCACAACTAATAGAACACTATAACAATATTATTGATGCACTCGAAACAATGAAAACTATGATTTGGCGGGCCGCAGGGCCCCCAATTACTGTCGGTTCAGTTATTTGGTCAGTAAAACTATAGAAATGAACGCAGTCATGAAAATCTTTGGCTTCAAATCCGAGCTCATTGTATTAAGATTTGTGAAGCTTTAGATTTTCATGGCTGCGTTCTTTTCTGTAGTTTTATTGAATGAATAATATAATTGGTTTGCCAGTAACTGGAAGGCCGCAGGCACCCCAATTACTGAGGCCCAAGATGAGAGGAATAGGAATGATACTCAGATAAAGGGCTACTGATGTTCAAAATAAAATACGCCGTAGGCCCACAATTCAGCCGAAGCACCGCAGATCTAGCAAAATCGGCGCGTAGCACCGACCTTTTGCTAGTCTAATATACTATTTCAGAAATGAAGCCTTATATATATATATATATATATATATATATATATATATATATATATTAGACCGTTTCACGATTATATGGTAATTTTTCAAATTGAATTTTGATAAACGCACACACTTTTATTTTTTTATATAAAGGAAGAAAAACAAATAGACAAAATATCATTTTATTTGAATGATAAAAAGGCACCCCTCAGATGGCACTTCTTTTACATTAATGGATAATTAGAGCAAATATAAGACTGAACGAAAAATATGTTTTAAAACAAAGCGACTTAAATTCTATTTAAGACATATATTGATTAAGAATATAGGGATTTCAGTGGCTGAGGGACCTCCTTTCTCTGATTTTCAATGATTTGAAAGGCCAGTTGTCTCTCTTCCTCACTCTTTGTGAGCTTCTCATTAAACTCTGTAGCCAGTTTGACTCCTCGTTCAGCACAGTCGTTGATTACTTTGACTGCCATGACCCGATTACGGTGCTCCTCAATGTCTTCAAGTTTCTTGGGAATTTCTATTTTCAAACACTTGAAGAAGTCTTGTGTTTGAGTTGTGACAAAACTGGTAATCTTTAAGTCATTGGGGTTTTGCAACATTCGGGGGTCCACCTTTCTTGCCCTCACTTTTCGAGGAGGCGCGTGGTGAAGGTTGTGGAGCATTAGAACCTTATCATCTTCAGTCACGAGGTTTGAGAAAAAGCCAAATCCTACAAGATCCTCACTCAAGTACCAACCATGGTTCTGAAGTTTTTTGAGGGCTGTAGCACCCACTTCCTTATCAACCTGGATCTTGTAGATATGTAGCATCTTGAGGAGGGCCAAATCATTTGCTGGAGCATCAATTCCAACTGGAGATGTATACCAAGCTTGAAGATAAACTGTCACTGAAAAGGCGTTTATTCGTATCAGAGCTTGTTTTTCATGAGGGGTGAGAAGGAATTGGTTCCTAAATAAGTAAATTTTTAAGGAATAGATGCCCTTTCCCATCCATCTAGCTCTGCTGTAAGCTCATGGGTAGTGGAATCTGCTATCAGAGCCTTTATTTGTTTTAGGCATTGGACAACCAAGGAAGATAAGTGCAAGTTCTAAGTATTCCCTGTAGTCACCTCGAGTGTGGCCCTCTTGAAGTTTGGAGTTGATGAAAGAAATAAGCTTGTCTCTGTGCTTCAAGATCCAATGATCTAAAGATTCTGAGGTGAGATCATTGGGTTCATAGGGCTTGTAATTCTGCTGATCAATGTTATCCCAACAATCTCTGAATCGATTGAATAAGGGAATTTGTGGACCCGAAGAAGAGAAAAACATGTCAAAAACTGCAGTGATAAGAAGCTCGTGGATATGGTGGCGGCATGCCAGAAAAAGGAGTGATCTCTGAAGGGCCTTTTGGATGATGGTACAAGCCCCAGCATGGATACCTGTATTGCTTGCAGTAGTATCAAAACAAAGGCCTGCTACCCACTCATTTACTTGTGGCCATTGCTTCAAGACATCTAAAACTGCTCTCCCCATTTCTTCTCCCGTTCCAGAAATAAGCTTTGGAATAGACAGTAATTTTTCTAATTCGCCTGCACCAGTCACAACAATGGGCATTACATCAATCTTACCCCCATGCATGGATGGAAGAAGCTTTCCATCAAAATGAATTATTAAAGGGGTATTTGGTTGGAAACTGGCTTTAATGTCTTCTCCCATCTGCATCCGTGTTGATCGCCGAGACCTGTAGATAGAGGATGATGAAAGTGTGATCTCTTCAATTTCCACTCCAGCAGCTGAAAGGGCAGGTGCCACAATGTGCATAGCAGCTCTTGCAGATGTTCCAGTGCGGTCCAGAGCAGCCAAGAACTTTTTATCCCTAGCAATTACACCTGGTTCAAGCTTCTCCTTTTTTGAAGATGATGATGAGAGTGCTCTGTAGAACAATTCATCACCAGATGATTCTTCACTTCCTCCTGAACCGGAATTTTCACATTGGTTGAGATCCACAACCTTTGTCAATTGCCTCATTTCTTCCTTTGATTTCCTGCGAAGTTTTTCCATTCTTTCCATGCTTATCTGTCGTGCTTTTGCCTTTCTTGAAAACTCCTTGTCTTCTGGACCCATAATCATTTTCCGATCGTTCTTTTGATCCTTAAGAAAATCTTTATCCTCCTGCAATTTTATTTCTGTTTCCACTTCTGAATGAGCTACATCGAAAAGCTTCTTTAAGCTGGTGACAAATTCTGCTTCATTCTTCTCTTGGGTAGGAGTTCGTCGAGTTCGGTTCTTGACCAGCCCTTCATGCTTATTGTAAAGCCTTTTAAGCTTTGAGACAATATAAGGCTTGTGGGATGTAATTAAGAGGCTTTTTCCCACATAGCAATAACTTCGTTGGCTACAGTTGCGCAAGCTACAGAGACATTTTGCTTTCCCACCTTAATGTGAAAAAAGACGTTTAAGGACATCACTGTTAGTTGGAAGCTGCTTCTCAGAAAAACCCTCTTCCAGCACTTGTCCGACCAACCAGACTTCACACTTGTTTCTGGTTTTTGCCATAATTCTGAGGGAAAAAGTTTTACCACCTGTTAGTCTTAATAATAATATAATATAATCATTAATCACTCACCTAAATTATATTATGACTTGATTACTGTAAGAAAGTTGTAAAGTAACATGAAGTAACCTTTCTAGAACAGTAAACTTGTGAAAATATCAGTAATTATAGATGAAAAAGCAAATAAAACATCATATAATCCATAAAGGAAAAAATGGAAATTCTAGAATAGTTATCCTTAAGGAAGAATTTTCTAGAATTCTCTCTAAAGAATATAGGGGGGTTACTGGACCATTCCTGAAAATGACCTACTTATCTTCCAATTTTATTTATGAATTTTATATACCAAATTTAAGAGGACATCACAAAATAAATAAATATATTTGCCAGAAAAATGAAAATTTTCTCATGAGGGGTAAAATAGATATGCATTGAGGGGTGGGATAACAATAAGCTCTTGTCTTAATATTTTGCATGAAGTCTTTATTCATGACATATTACTTTTTTAGTATGTGTGCGTTGAGCCATCATAAATTTCGATTTTTCGAAACGGCCTAATATATATATATATATACTGTATATGAAAATTATTTATATGGAGTTTTTCGAAATTACCTATATTCCGAGAATCCTGGGGGTTGGCATCCCTTGGTTGCGGTACGTCGACGATATTTTGTGTATCTGGCCCATGAATCGTGACCTGGATAGCTTCCTCCTTCAGTTAAATGATCAAGTCCCCTCCATTAAGTTTACTTTAGAAGTTGAGCAAGACAATTCAATCCCATTTTTGGATGTGCGTGTACATAGGGAAAGCCCAGGTTTTAAGTTTAGTATCTATCGGAAAACGACAAACAATTTGTCCTACGTACACTTTTACTCGGGACATGATACCCCCACTAAGAAGGCCATATTTTCATCAATGTTTCTCCGCGCCCTTAGGATCGCCAGTCCGGAATACATCGATGCCGAATTGGAAAAAATCAACGGTATTGGAAGTGATTTGTGTTATCCATCTGCGTTTATGGAATCTTTTCTCAACAAGGCAAAACGAACTTTCTATCGTGTCAATATTAACACTCGTACTTTGTCAAAAAATATTTTAGTACTTCCATTTTTCCCGGGCTTTTTAGGCATTGCTAATGTACTTAAACTTTTGGATATTAATGTAGTATTTTCATATAACAATATTGTGAAAAATATCATAGTAAAAAATAGCCCTACCAATAATTCAGGCATTATCTATAAAATTGGTTGTAAACAATGTGATTCCTTTTACATAGGTCAGACGGGAAAGGATTTGCACACACGTATAAAACAGCATCAATATTCCGTTAGAACAGGACAGTTGTCCAGTGCCCTTTTTGTCCATTTGTCAGAGTTAGCCCACTGTATTGATTGGAATAATGCTTCAGTTTTATTCCATTCAAGCAACATTGTTAATAGAAATATTCTTGAGTCTGCCATTATCCAACTTTCAAATAACTTCAACATAAGCAAAGGTCTTTTTCAACTCGATCCTGTTATTTTGAATTCCTTTAAAACAGATTTAGATAAGAAGGGTAAAACATTAAATCTTTGGTAAACTTGTCTTCTACTTTATTAACTTTTAATTTGCATTTTATTTTTTAATATATATCGAAACCTGACCATAGGCAGCAGTGTGTTAAAACCCGGGCAGAGTTCCAGTATAAATTTGTATTTTTATAATCCATTTGATCTTGTGCTAAAAATCGATATTTTTCCTTACAAATCTGTACGCCTCACTGGTAATCCTTTAAGGTTTTAATTTTAAATTTTTTATTTTTACTTCTCTGTTTATTGTATATATGTATGTATGTATGTATGTATGTATGTATGTATTTGTATATATAGATATGTATGTATATATATATATATATATGTATGTGTGTGTGTATGTATGTTATTTATTTTTCTTTTTTTCTTTCTGTAACCTATATATAGGCTTAACCTTTTTATGTACTTCAGTGTTCCTGAGGATGTCATTAGACGAAAGCGCTTGAGCACCATTTTGTGTTTCCTTTCCTTCGTGGTTTTATTCATCATATATATATATATATATATATATGTAACAGTTTTTTTGCGCACACCTACAGGTCGCTACAATTGGTGTAGAACAATGCGGTTTTCACCATTCGATGCGTCTTTTTATTGTGCAGTGCCCATGCTAAAAAAAAATTCCTAACATAAATCCTTCCCCCCTTTTAGGGGTACAGTTCTTCCAATGCCTGTACACGCATTTTTTTAATTTTTCATTTTTAATCATAATTTTGGCACAAAATAAGTCAATACTTACTAAACATTTAACATCATTCGATTCACAAAAGATTTATTTATCGATTCAATTTTAAAAAAGTATATATTTTTAAAATTCATAAAGAACTTTTTGCAAAAAACTAAAAACAAACATGCATTTTTAAAATTCAATGATTTTTATACAAAATATTTTGATATTTTTAAAATTCAATGATTTTTAGACAAAATATTTTGATATTTGTTATAATTTTAACATTTTTCGATTCACAAAAGATTTCTTTATCGATTCAATACAAAAAATTACATAATTAAAACGGGCAATTTAAATAAACACGAGTTTAAAGTTAAACGAGCCACACTCGAAATTATTTACCGTGACTTTTGTGCGTTTTATTACTGTGGCTTTTGTACAAATAATTTTACGTATACACAAACAATTTGATAGGATATTGATTTATCATTCTATTTTTAGTTGTCATAGAAATACGTTAATTAAGTTATCTGATTAGATGCGCTTTTATAGTTGAAGATCATTTTTAGAAAATTATTTATTTTCCCCACTTTAAAATATTACAAAATTTCTATTAGGTATCCTAATATCATTATGCCTGTCGCTGTAAGTAAGAAAATAGCAATTAAATAATTAGTTTTAAAACATTAACCCTTTAATGCCCAGTGTGTGAAATTTTCATCGTTAACTTTGGAAGCAATTTTAGACCTTCCAGTTCCCAATGTGTGAAATTTAACACATTTCGTATTTTATTAATTATGAACAATAAAACTTTGTAAAATATATTTTTCAGTTATTTTGGGTCCAATTAAACGATTTTTATATCCCAATTTTTTTTTTACTTTTCGACTTAATTTGGGTATGAAAGGGTTAAATGACGTCATCAAGATCATTACGAAACCTATGGTAAAATTATTGAATACCCGGTTAGGTTCATTGAATGCCAGGTTAGGTCATCTGTACGCCCTTGACGATTGGTTAGGTTAAGTCGTGATATTTTCGTTGGCTTTAACGAAAATATCATGACTTAACCTAACCAATCGTCAAGGGTGTACAATTAACCTAACCGGGCATTCAATTAACGTACCGGGGCATTCAATTAATCTAATCGGGCATTCAGTTGACCTAACCGGCCATTTAATTAACCTAATCGGGCATCATTACTATTATAATTTAGCAAAAATGTGTGTGCCTGTCTGTCCGCAGAAAAAACTTTTACGTTTCTGAACCAATTTCGACCAAACTTCGTATGGTGGATGGGAGTGATGAGTAATGAACGAAAATATATGTGTGACCAGCACCCCCCCAACAAATTACTGGCCAGAGGGCCCCCAGCACCGCGATAAAACTATAGAAAAGAACGCAGCAATGAAAATCTTGAGCTTCACATTGTCAATATTTGTGAAGCTTAAGATTTTGATGACTATAGTTTTATTGACCAAATAATTGAACCCCCAGTAATTAGGGGCCTGCGACCCCCCAATTACTGTCGGTTCAATTATTTGGTCAATAAAACTATAGAAAAGAACGCAGTCATGAAAATCTTGAGCTTCACATCCGAGTTCATCGTATCAAGATTTGTGAAGTTTTAGATTTTCATGGCTGCGTTCTTTTCTGTAGTTTTATTGACCGAATAATTGGTTCGCCAGTAATTGGAGGGCCACAGGCACCCCAATTACTGAGGCCCAAGGTGAGAGGAATGGGAACGATATCCAGATAAAGGGCTATTGATGTTCAAAATAAAATACGCCGTAGGCCCACAATTCGGTTTGGGTCGAAGGTCCAAGCACCACAGATCTAGCAAAATCGGCGCGTAGCGCCGATTTTTGTTAGTGGTCATCTATTTGTTAGAGAGAAGGCAAGTGGACAAAAAGTATTTTGGAAATGCGATCAATTTTACAAAACGCGTTGTCGGGCACGCCTTCATTCAGAAAATTGCTCAATTACCAAACGAGTAGGAAAACACAATCATGCAGGCAATAGTGCTCGTGTTGAAGTAACCATGGTTCTCAATGCAGTGAAAGAGTAAGCTCGTACGACTCAAGATGGGACTCATTGTATTGTAACACAAGCCTACAGTTGGTTATCTCAAGCAGTCGTCGGCCAGATGCCCCCTACAGAATCTTTAAAGAAGAAAATCCGAAACACTCGAAATCAAGCGGGACAAATGCCTCCCAATCCAGCGACTTTAAATGATTTGAACATTCCTCCTGAGTACCGAGTGACACATTCAAATGAACCTTTTCTTTTGTTCGACGCAACGATGGCCCAAATAGAATCTTGATATTTTCTACTCAGCGAAATCTACAGTTATTGTCTAATTCAAGATGTTGGTATGCAGATGGAACTTTTAAGACTGTTCCACCTTTATTCGAACAACTCTATACAATACATGGAGTCATCATAAATGGTGATATTATTCCTGTTGTTTATGCGTTATTGACTCGAAGAAATGAAAATACTTACAGCAGACTTTTAGTGGAACTAAAAAATTTGGAACCAAACTTGTCACCTACGACAATTATGACAGATTTCGAGCTTGCAACGATCAATGCCTTTAGTGCAGCCTTTCCAGATTGTCAACAAAAACGTTGCTTTTTTCATTTCTCGCAATGTATTTTTCGAAATCTTCAGACAAACGGACTGCAGCAATTGTATGAAAATGATGCAGAATTTGCATTGAAAATGCGCATGATCCCAGCCATCGCATTCGTGCCACTTAATGACGTACTTCGCTGTTTTGAAGATTTGTGTGATAATAATAATTTTCCAGAGGAAGCTCAGCCAGTTTTAGATTGTATGGAAGATACGTGGATTGGCCGCCCTGATCGTCGTTTAATTCGCCCACCTCCTCGCTTTGCCATGCATTATGGAACTGCTTTGATACAGCCCTACAAGGTGCTCCTAAAACAAATAACTCATGCGAAGGATGGCACCGAGCATTCAGCGAATTAATTGGGGCTTCTCATCCAACAATATGGAAATTCATAAAAACCATAAAAGATGAACAAAGCAGAAACGAAGGAAAAATAGAACAATATGTCGCCGGTGCAGAAATTCCTCCTTCTAAGAAGAAATATAGAGATGTTGCAGCAAGAATCCAGCGCATCGTAAATGATTATGAAAATCGCGAAGCACTCGATTATTTACGAGGTATTGCTCACAATTTTGGTTTCTAAAATTTTAGAAGTTCTGCATTTAATTAATTTTTCTTATTTTTATGTTCTATTATTCGTTATTTTTATTCGTTTATTAATAGTAATTACTAATAATAAGTAACAAAATTTTGTTATTATTAATGTAAATAAATGTAAATAAAAATAATTGCTATTTACTTTTTATATTTTATATTTTATTTATTAATATAACTGAATGCAAATAAAAATAAATGCTATTTACTTTTTTTCCTTCAAATAAAATATTATACATTAACTAAAATAATATATATTTCTATGGTGTGGCGATGTATTTTCTTGCGATCAAGGTGCCCAGCGATTAAAATTCTTTACGATGTAATTTCCTGGCAATAAAATTTCCGGTGATGAGAATTCTGGCGATGAAATTGCGGCGATGAAATTTCCGTGAATCGAAACACCCTGTGTATATCTATATATATAAAACTAAAGTGTTTTTTTTCTCGTTTTTGAGTTCGCGAAAGAATCAATAACATCATCATAATTTATGGATTTTGTTATATCTGATTCAATAAATAAGAGGGATAGATTCGACATTTTTGTTTCCAATAAACTATTTCTTAAGTAATACTTAATTCTTTTTCGAACTGAAAAGGACAGTTCACCACTTGCGTTTGTTACAGGCATCAAAAATTTAAGAAAGGTTTCTACATTTGGAAACGTCGATTTTAGGCCATCAAGAACAATATTATACATATAAACTGGATTTATCGCTTTTTCTTCTTTCATATATTTTAAAAAGTGCAGTATTTCGTCTTTAACTTGATGAACATCAATGTCCTCTTTTTAATTATCCGAAAGTTTATCAATACATATTTTTACTTCATTTGAACTCATTGTTTTTAAAGAAACACGTTAAACATATGTAATATGTCGCTCTACGCTATTATTTTTCGTCGGTTTATCTCTCCATTAAACGTATCGCAAATTACATTAAATGTATTAATTACAAACAAATCCCTGCCATGCAAAATGCCATCATTTTCGTGTATTTCGTCAGGCATAAGGTTTCGTTTTTTAATTCAGCATTGCTCATTTATGTACTGCGTTTCACTAGTTAGAAGTTTAGCTTCCTCTTCGATATCGTTAAAGTTCTTTCTGATTTCTACAAGGAATTCTGTCAGTGATTTTAAGAGATTAACAGGTTTTTGCATATTTATCGTTGGATCCTGCAACGATTTACTAGTTCAATTAAGTCTTTGTAAAATTCTGCCCCAGATTACGGTTGATAAAGCTGAATCATATTTATAATTTTTTTTTTGATAAATTTCTGGCCTCTAAACGACAGACAGGCTTTATCTGTCCACACAGAGATAGGTTAATTAAAGCACGTTTGATGTTTCCGTATCCTTTTCTTAGCGCTGATACGGCGCCATATTTTGAGCATCCGCAAAACAAGGCACAATGTACAATTCAGTTTTCCACTTGTCAAGTTGAGAGGGCTACCAAGTTTAACGTTTTTAGAATGGATTATTGTATGTTTTTTTCCAGGTTTAGAATCTAGCGATAATTTCTGCCCATAACACCCCCTTTTGGTCGAGACCTCCAGCTAGCGCCTCATGCGCCTGTGCATAAATCTGGTTCTGTCTATATGTATTGTTACATAATGATTTAATAGATATGAAAGTGGTGGGTGGGAAAAGGGAATGAGGGAGTGTGGAGGTTGGTTGTGTAATGTCTATTTTTAGTTCAAATTCACTAGTATATTAAAAGTTGTATTGTGGTAGCTGTTCATATAGACTTGCAGTAATCATAATGGAACCTTATTACTGTATAAGGCTAGTAAACTACATGAAGTTCAACGCCGTTCACGATCATATTAATTGTTTATCTTTGTGAACACTGTTGTGTCAACCCCTTAATTTATGTGGTGCGCACCTTTTTCCGATTGCACTTATTTCGTACGCGCATGGTTCGTTATTTCAGGATGACTCTGCCTATCCACTCGGATGGCCTTTCAATTTTATACGAGTAGTTTCCCTCGGCTTACTTGAAGCCCACTTTAAATTTCAAACTTTCAATGTTAATTTACACTCAGCTTACAAGAGAGGCCTATTGCAAGGTAGCATAGAAACGACACACTCCCTCTTATAGAATTTATTTAATTTCACTCCAATTAAGACATAAATTGAAAGAAATATGCGGATGTGTGATTACACATTTTGTCTAAAAAATCAAATTCTTAATTTAAAGAAAATGTTTGCAAGTATTTAAGTCTCAGAAAACATTTATACAGAAGGGTTTTTTATTTGCGTGTAACTTTAGAAACAGCACTAAATTTAAATTTCGTAATCTAAGAAACAGTTTAGAAAAAATAGTTTACTTACAAAAATTTGGGAAACTTACTTTCAACAGTTCTGCGCGAGTTCCGCAGATTTTTCCATGAAAAAAGTCCGTCAAATAAATTAGATTACTTCTCCCCATAACTGAATGGTCATGCACTAAGCATGACAAAATATTGACAAAATATTGACAAAATATTGACTCTTCCCTGAGAAAACCTAATATGTCGCAAACTTACAGTTTAACATTTAATTTGAACAAAATTAAATTAAACGAAATTTCACAAAATTCTTTGTCTGTCGGCTAACATTCATTAAGCTCTTCCAACTAAGTTCGCACAAAACAAGAGCAATTCAAATTTTAAGTACAACGTGAAACAGTTTTAACTCAACTTAGAAATTTTCAATCACGCCACAGAACCTAAAGATTCATTCTTTGCAAGCCACTTTATCTTTACAGGACCCAACTACAACTAACTTAGAAATCTAAGTTACACCTTAAAATTTCAAGGACTCCGCTTTACAATATTCTGAATGACCTATCGAAAACATTTTCATTACATAAGGTCGTCCCTACGAAAGCTTTCATCCATACATAAGGAAAGAAGGAGCTTTTCTTTTCCCTCATTGGGTGTTATAAGAATCATTGTCCTTTGATTGGACATTGACATTCCCTTCTAAAAACAAAGCTCCTCCTTTTCCGTAAAATCATCTTAAAATAAAGTTCCTTCTTCGAAGCCACTTGGTTTCTCAAATTTATGACCAACGTCATGGTCCAATTTAACAAGTGGATTCGAAGTCTGTCTCACAAAAGTTTAACCACGAAGCGAAGAGAAAACAAGCCATTTTACATCTGCAACCGGCCAGCTTGTTTTCCCCTCTCTTTGAAGCTAGGGCCGCTCCTCGACCCTACCATAAATCTCTACCGCGAGGCTGTCCTGGGTTATATTCTTACCGTGAGAATACAAATATAAAAATCGAACGAACGTTAAACAATCTGAAACATTTTTATTTTTAACCCTGTAACAAGAAACCTATTGATATTCTTCAATAACCATACTCTACACTACCTTGCTTTAGAGATTTAAACAACAAAATATTAATTAAAACTAAAATTTCTGCTCCTTTTCTCGTAAGAGATTTCGGCACGCAAATTTGCCGTCACAACAACACAGATATTACATTATAATTACCTATATATCAATGTTATATGTTGTTGGACTGGGTTGTCCCACACCACCCCACCTTCCCCCATTTGGGGTACTTTGACTATCACTGCGGCGTTGCCACATGTATGGAGTCGCCTGTGAGGTGAGGAACATTACGTATGCAGGCAACTGTAAATCCTTCTGAAGGCTTGGAAGCATATTCTAAGTACGCGTACGTCATTCACACAATAACGTTCACATTCGTACGCTATATTGTAAGGATTATCTTCATTAAACCTGTTGTAGTAACGTTCAAAATCTTCACGGTCTACTACACTCATGCTATCAAAGTTAAAGTAATGTTTGATGGGTGGTAGTCCTACATAATTTAAAGTGTTGTGAGTGAGAAATATGTAAGGGAAATACTCTTTGGAAACTTCAGTGTCTAAGCCCATCATCTTGGGCAACTTAGCTAATTTACAAGGTGTGAATAACTGTCTTTAAACTGAATATTTCCTCTTATCAGCATCTGTATAAGCTTGTTCCCTCTTTTTAAAAGATCACCTGTAAATATTCCTGATGACTCATATTCAAGCGGTTCCTTATAAAGAAATTGTGTGTCAAATTTTGCGGCGTTATGCGCAAGAATATATACGGTTATTTTTCTGAATTGGTCCGCTACTTTGACAATATAGTCCACAAAGATTTTCACGGGGAGGTCGCTTGCAATCGCCTTAAAAATGTTTGTTCGTTTGCCACATTTGCGGCACTTATCACACTATGAGTTCATGCACTTGTCACAGATAGTCTGGCTTACGAGTTGATGGGAGAATTACCTCTATGGTTTCTGGGTTTGTGTATGTCTGTCGTACTATACAGTTATGCATAGATTATTTTTAGGCTTCGCATCTTTCATATAACAAACATACTTTACACCATCCCCCTTATATTTCTCATAGCATGTAGTGCAGCGAGTTTCATCACACATGTGCTCAAATTTTTCCCAAATGTCCACCAAATGAAACATGCCGCACTAGCAAATTCTCATTTTCTTGCACGTCCCATTTGACTTATGGAAATCAAAACAGAAATTTTTGAAAAACGTGCGTCTACACACATGACAATGTTTCAGTATATCATCCGTGAACTCGATATACCCCGTACACAAATCATAGTGCCTGCCATACTTACGGCTCTTATCATAACTCGTAAATAGTCTTTATATTGCGAATGGGGGAGTATGTTATCCACGACAAACCTAAAATGAGTAGAGGCTTTATTCGATCTCTCACACTGCTTTTAAAAACATACACAGTCCCACGACGATTCATCCAATCGAAATACAACTATACGCACATCAATTTCCTGCTCTACCCTTCTCAGCTCTTGAGGCCCCATATCACAGTCAAATTTGAGCCTGCAGTCTGTGGCTAGTTTATGTGCACGCTGCACAACCGTCGGCAACCATATTCTTTTGGCAACTGTATTTAGGACAGTGAACATATGTACCACGATTATTGCTATAAAGCCGCAACCGCGACCGAGATTTGTGTGGTTTCTGAATATTTGATAACTGTCAAGTTAAGTGTATAAGGTGTGGCTGTATGTCCCACAACACGGAAAACGTGGTCTATATCGATCGTGAAATTATCCATGTTAAAATCGGTGCTGCTTTGTGCGGCATGCATTATACGCCCCAAAATGTACTCTATATCTGTGGCAGCCAGACGTCTGTAGGATATTACTACCCAAAAATTGTTCGTCTCTATCTCCATCATCTTGCCCGAACCCGAGGGACAGCCTCGTCCTGGCTTCACGTCCCTCACTGCTCTGAAGGGCAAATTCCACAATACGCTCAACTACTCGCAGCAGTCCGTGTTCAACACCGTTGTTATACATGATTCGCGGGTCGACCCTGAGTTCGTAGCGGTTTCTAGTCAGAGTCGGTGTGGTGACGTTACGTACCAGCTTGAATGATATGCTACTCTCTACAGATTGAGGTGTTGCTGTCGATGTGGAGGGCACAGCGGGAGGTGGTATTGATTAGGGATAAGTGGGTAGTTTTATTTGTAGAAGGTCCTACTGTAGGGGTTGTACCGTAAGGCGTAGAGGGTTGAGGTTCTATTACATTTACAGAATTTACTGAGGGCCTAACGGCCGAAGCGCTTGTGGAGACTTTTACACGCTTTACACCAGACGTGGAAGGTGTTTCAACAGTGGGGCTGTTAGCATCGTCAAACACCTGCTTTCTACCCAAATTGGAGAGTATGGATGCTACGGCTGTCACTGCTGAGGGTTCCGGAAACCTAGTGGGCGTAACGTTCGTGGCGCAGTCTGTAGCCTCAACAGCAACTCTACCATCGTCGCTATCATCAACTTCATCTACAATGTCCACAATGGGTACATAATGCTGGTACAGTACCCCACCTTCGTCATCATTCAATGTTCTGGAGAAGAAGAAAAACAAGATTGTAAAGCATAAGGAGCATCACTTATAATTTTATTATATTTTGTAAATGTTCCACTTAAGAATGTGACGTGTTAGAGATGGATTCTGTAGAAAAATTCAGGTTCACAAGCCCTTCTACATGCATTATATCCGGTCGTACAGGCTGCAGTAAAACCGTGTTTATGCTTAAAATCATTAAAGATAAGCATGAGCTCTGTGCATAAAGTTATATGGTGCTATTCGACGTATCAAGCCATATTCAACGAATACCAAGATGATATTTTGTTCCACAAAGATGTTTATGATGTTAGTTCTATAAATGGTAAAGAGCACACGGTTATTGTAATTGACACTCTCATGTTAGAAATGGATAAAACGTTTGCCGAGACATTTACAGTATTCTCCCACCATCTTAACATAAGCGTGTTCTTCATCAATCAGAATCTATTTTTCAAAAATAGATACATGCGCGATGTATCGCTAAACACACAATATCTAATCTTATTAGTTCAGCGTCGAGATGTATCAAAAATTGGGTATTATCCACCGAAATGTTTCCAAATCGCCGAAAAGATTTTTTGGACGTTTATAAAGAAGCTACAAGCCAGCGTCACGGATATTTGGTATGTGGTCTTCACTCGCGAAACACGTTTAGGGTGCTTCTAAGAACGAATATATTCCCAAACGAGGCTGAAACAGTGTATATCCCAGAATGACAAAGTGGATAAAGAAATATTTTGAATTAATAAAAATCTATCATTGACTGTCACGAACTCCCCAGCACCTGTTTGTTAAAAATATTGACTCCGACTTTTTAAAATGCATCTGCCAAATCTCTCTTAACGTTCTAAAATGCAATGTACCAATGAAACCCTCTCAGAATTCTCGTTTGCCTTCGTTACAAGAACATAATATATGTGCTCGCTCGTAAAAGACAAACTGTGGGAAAGAAAAAGCCAATTATTGTTCAAAGAGGGAGTTCATTCCTCCTCATCTTATTTTCAGGTTTTGGTCCTTTATTGTCTACTTTAATATAATGAAGAAAGTACACGAGGTGTATGCTTCACTACAAAAAAAAAAGAGTTGAGATTCGGTTCCAGCCCCCAGTAAAAACAGGCTTAAAAGAATGGAAAGCGAATTGGTGAACCTACTAAACAGTGAAAGACCTTCAGACGAGAAAAGAATCTTATACCAAGAAGCTCTTCAGAAATTTCTTCATGAATACGAAAATTATAAGAAACAGGCGCGAAACTGATCATGGTGAACCTATAGACGAACAAATAAAGAACAACGGTGCGAGCCCGCAACACTTCGAGCATGTATTAAAAAACAGTCTTAATCATACATTGAGGAATAAAGGACTAAGTCCTTATAATCTATTGAGTGAGGATCCCATTATACAATGGTCAGATACAGGTGAGGTTGTTGTTGAAGGGTCAAAGGTACAGGGTTCGAACATCATTGATATCGTACATGATTTGGTGATAAAGTGGGATAGGCCATCACCAGCAGGCTGGGAACATATTAAAGCGAGACTACAGCAAATAAACATTCCAAAAATGCTGATAGGCAACCAGAACAGGTTAAAAAAATTGAGGCAAGCAATGCATGCAGAGCATGCAGAGCATGCCTTCAGCTACGGTGGTAACGTCTCTGAAGAGGAAGAAGAGGCCAAGTAGCAACGCACAACTCCACCCGCACCCCTCTAAAATACGAAAATGGCTAACATATTAAGAAAGCACTATTACGATATTTCTAATCCAGCTTCTTACCGGGGTGAGGAATGCATGCAGAGCATGCAGAGCATGCCTTCAGCTACGGTGGTACTACGGTGGTAACGTCTCTGAAGAGGAAGAAGGGGCCAAGTAGCAACGCACAACTCCACCGCACCCCTCTAAAATACGAAAATGGCTAACATATTAAGAAAGCACTATTACGATATTTCTAATCCAGCTTCTTACCGGGGTGTTAATAGGTTGTATAGAGGTGCCTATGCTGAGGGCTTGAGAAAAAAGATGTCGAGAAGTTTTTGCATGAGGAGGACGCTTATACACTTCATAAACCGGTGAGAAGGTTTAAAACTGCCAAGAGAGTCGCCGCATCGATTGATTCTATTTGGCAGGCTGATTTAACTGATATACAAAAGTATTCGGTGTATAATGACAGCTATCGATGCATACTATTTATACAGATGTATTCTCTCGATACTTGTGGCTAATAACACTTAAAAATAAATCGCCTTAAACAGTCGCTATAGCTACAAAAGCGATGATGTTAAAGGAGAACAGGATCCCCAGCTATTTCTGTCCATACATGGGGAAAGAGTTTATTGGCCGAGCTTTGCAGAACCTGTTGACAGAGTTTAATATCAGTTATTACACTACCAATTCTGAGCATAAGGCATCTTTATCGGAAAGAGTTCAACGAAGCATAAAGGAAGGCATGTTTTGCATTTTCATACATAACAAAACGTACAGATATGTAGACATTCTGGAATCACTGGACTCATCATACAACCGTTCACACCATCGAACAGTTGGTAAATCATCTAACGAGATTTTAAAAGAGGTACGCATAGAGAGCGTGAGGTGAGAAAAGATAATCGCAGAGCACCACCACGCGCTGCGCATTTCAAAATCAATGATTATATAAGACTGTCGCGCTCGGGGAATAAATTCGCGAAAGGGTTTGAGCAAGGGTGGACTCGTGATATTATTAAAGTTAAATCTATGAGACCTAAAGACGAAGTGATAATGTATTACGTTGAAGATTTAAACAGGGAAGAAATTGGAGGTGGCTTTTATGGCGAGGAGTTGCAAAAAGTGGCATTTAATTTATGAAAAAGTGTTTAAAATTTAAAAAATTTCGGAAGCAAAGGTTAAGGAAAGACTAAAATGTACCTGGTAAAATGGTTAGGGTTCCCAAAGAGCTTCACACCTATATAAAAGCTGATGCAATAATGAAGCTTAAATACTATACAACATGTCGCCTAACCACTTCTACGTCACACTCCCGTCCTCTGCCTCTTTTTCTGTACATCCTAACAATACCCTGTTCAAATTTATACAGAACTGCATACTCAGTGCATAGTCCAATCGTATTCATAAGTATTCATAAGAAAGAACCCGTTTTTACGATTCTTAGAAACCGCGATGAATGTAAAAAACCTGGATTAACTCGGGACGGTACTATTTGTTCAGCCTGGAGCGGGAAGGTGCAGTACTACAGTAAAGAAGTAATACTAGGTCGGGGTCATTATGACACAGCCGAAGATATTGTGAGAGACTTAAATGGGAGTTGAAATTTAAAATCTCACGTCTAATTTAGTTTACGAAATCGTAAACAAAGATAATCGGGCACATACTTTGTTGCTAAAATCAAAAGCTGGAAGAAATATTAAAGACAAAGAACTGTTCAAAATTATACCTGTGGGCAGATATGTCCTAGCCTTCCAAAGAGATACTTTTCACGAGTCACCATGACTTGATCAACTTATTGTACCAGTTAAAATTGGAGAAAGTGAACGATGGTCAAAGTCGCATCTAACCTACTAAGTATCTCAATATATATACAGTGCCCGCGAAAAGTATCCGATCACCCTGGAAATTTGTATTTTTTACATAAAAAAACAATGTTTAAATGTATACTAACCTTATATTAGTATTTTGTCATCTGTCCTTTGGTTTGGATGACTTGTTCTAGACGTTTTGGCATGGATTTAATCAATTTTGACAAACTTCCACTGATATTTCCTTGCACCATACCTTTTTGATGGCTTCTTGTAATTTTTCGACTGAGCCAGTGTCGTGGCATTCACCTTATTTTTTATTATTAGCCACATATTTTCTATCGGATTGAGATCTGGACTATTACCAGGCCAATCCAAATATCAAATTTATTGTCAGTAATCCATTTTGTCACTATTTTGGCCATGTGACATGGTGCACCATCATGCATGTATGTTTTTGTCCTTTGGATTGCCATTGCCATTGGAAGTTTATCCTGTAGCATTGCTAAATACCGTGCACCATTCATAGTTGTGTTCTTCGGAAGAAAATATAGGTTTCCACGCCCATAGTAACCGAAAACAACCCCAAACCATCACACTTGGAAGGTGTTTCATTGTCTTTAGGGTGTATTAGGGTCCATCCTATTTGAGCCAATGGGCCAGCGAACCTTTTTTTGGACAACTTCTGAATGTCAAAAATGTCGACTCATCACTAAAATAAACCTTCTTCCAGTCATCAACAGTCCAATGAATAATTTTTTACAAAATGCGACACGTTTTTTTACGCATTTTTTCATTAATGAACGGTTCTTAGCAGTATGGCGAGATGGTAATCCGATTCTTTTTGGAGCCGCTCCTGGATAGTTCGTTCAGAAACACCAGATAACAAATTATTCATATTAAATTTTATTTCTTTCGCAGTTATTGTTGGGTTTTTCAATACTAAACGTTTCATAAGTTTATCTGTTCGTGAATTTGTTTTCTCGGTCTGCCAGATCGTTTTTTAGGGACTGGCGTGGTTAGGCCGGCATTGTTCTTAGCCCGTGAAACCCATAAATTAACGGTACTTTGGGATATGTTTAATTCCTTAGCTATCTGTCTCTGTGATTTCCCACATGTATGCAAAGCAACAATAGCACCTCGACAATCACTCTTAAGTTGTTTTTTAGCACACATTATATATAAATTTTATTTACACCACTTTCTGTAAAAAATAACCAAAATATCAATAAATTTATACAAACAGTGAAATCTGACAACTTTGAGACACAGCCACCCGCAACGAAGGCTACCAGAACACTAATTTGAGAAGCGTTGGATAGCTCCATATCAGCGAGCAACCTCAAAGTTACCAGATGTCGCTAGAACAAATAGAAAGTGAATTATGTGTCTCTGATATCAAGAGAAATATTGTATTTTCTTGAGTGATCGGATACTTTTCGCGGGCACTGTATATATAGGACGATTGAGTGGAAAAAATTTTCCATTCGGTGAAGGGGACTTAACAGCGAAGCTTCACTTCCGTCGTACTGCGATAGAATGACGTAAAGGCCATTCACCGTCTACCGATGGGTGAGACACCAGCGAGGGTGCGGGATTGGATCCATTTTTTCAACTATACTCCGTACGGCTGTCCCCTTGCTGAAGAGTGGTGCCAGATATCTCGGCAGGAAAGCCTTACAATCAGGACTTAACATGGTAGAAGACATAATGGCGGGCACTAAGCCTAATGAAGCTATCAAAAACCATTTAAGACGTACACGGGAAGAAATTGTCAAAGATGCGAAGAGAAAAATGCGTGGCGACGGAAATAAAAGAAGAAGAAGAAGAAGAAGAAGAAGAAGAAGGATTACCGAGGATTACCAACTCAAGGTGTTAAACGTAAAAGGACTTAAAAAAATGTTCTAAACGCATGAAGCCAAAGGTTCACTACTTTTTAACTGATATAACAGAGGCTCCTCACTCGGCCTTACAGACGGATTACTACTTGATGAGAGAGGTAACGCTATTTCTACCGTTTCATGGCGCGTTTCTTCCATCCGAGTAGTACACAATGCTGTAAATCCGAGCTAGCCCTTTTGATATTCCTCCTGCACAGATGTCTATAGAGGATAGCGACCTTATTACAGTTAACCCGTTAAACACTATTAGCTCTCCGAGTGCTCCTATAGAATTCGTGATCCCAAGCGCAGGACTACTTTTTTGACCCAAGCTGTATACATGTAAGTTAAACTGCGAATAGCGCCTTCAAATGGGTCGGATTGCGAAAACGACTACGCTATGTATCCGGAAATGAACTTCCTTCATCCTACATTCAGGCAGTGTGATGTATATTTAAATCAGACAAATATCTCGTCAGGATCTGGATATTAACACCTCCGCTCCTATCTGGAAAATGTACTCAATTTTTCAAAAGAAGCGAAGGACACCTTTTTAACTGCAGAAGGTTATTATCAGCCTGAAGATGAAAGTAATATAAGGAGTAAATTTAAAAAATCTAAAAAAAAGATTTACGATTGCAATGGCCAGTTGCACACAGATTCGACGTTCCAGGAGAAGCTGCTTGTGAATGAGGTCGATATGAAATTAAAACTCACCATTACGAGTCCTGAGAGTTATTTAAATCTGGATGATGACCAAGAAGACAGTGCGAAGCATGTGATGATTCATATTATGGAAACATATCTCCGCGTACGGCGTGTGAAATTAAGCTCTGCTAAACAGATGGGAATCGAGAAAAATTTACTACGTGCTACACTGAAATACCCGATTAGTAGTGTCCAAATGAAGGTGCTTACAGTCCTTTCAGGTTTAACATCCAAGCAAATAGAAAATATTGCTCACGGGATTCTGCTTAAAATGATATTAATTGGAATGCAGGAACATGCTTCTGTGAATGGAAAATATAAAAACTCTGCATTTAAATTTAAAAATTTTGGCCTTAAAAATGTAACTCTGTATGTCAACGGATTGGCTTTAGGGGGGTTACTGGAGACAAGCTATTCTACCGTTGCCGAGTTTTCACTTTACGCGAGAACATATAACAAACTAGCGCATAGCATCGGTGGATGTGACGGTTTAGGAACCGGTGTAACGCAGAACGAATTTGCCGAGAAGGTAAACCTGTACCCTTTTGACCCCTCCCCGACTTCTGCGGGAGTATAAAAATGCACTTAAGCCCAAAGCAGAGCATAAACATCTCACTTAGACTTGAATTCGACAACCCGATAGTCCACTCTATTAGCATAATAGTTTATCTTCAGTCTCAAGCCCTAATCGAAGTCGGCCGCTTTATGAGAGTCATGACGGACTTTTAAAAATGGACACGGTTACACTCCAGACGGTGATGAAGAATAATCAATTCACGCTTGGCAAATTTAGCGGTGTGTTTGCGAAGAATGAAACGGTGAAACTTCCAATCAGAGAGACTGCGGCGCACTTATCGTGAACATAGACGTGAGTAGTGGAGAAGGCTCCATTGGGTACCCGTTCATTTTAAAAACAAGGAACGACTGTATTACTTTAATTCACTGGGCAAACCACCGTGGAATGATGCTGTTATTGCAACATTTTTCGAACAAATCCAAATTCCACAAATAGCTTGGAATCCATATTCTTTCCAGAGTCTGTACAGCAATGTATGTGGGCAGTACTGCTTGTGTTTTCTCATGCATATTGCGTGTGGGAGCGAATTTACGGATTTCCTAAAATTATTCGACTCGTGTAACACTAAGGCTAATGATAAATTTGTGTGCAGACAGATACAAACCGTTTCCCGTTTGTAGTTACTCGATGTGTTGTGTGAACTTTAAAATTTTATATATATATATATATATATATATATATATATCGCTTCTATTTTTCCCAAGCTATAATTGGAATCTAACTAAATTGTAGCGGCAAATAGCTTCAGAGCAGCTAATTAATTATTTTAAATTGTTCCATAAAAAAAATATGCATCGTGCGTTGTAGAGCTTTTAGCATTATAATGTGTAAATTTATAAAATGTACCAACTAATATTAATTTGTGCATCGCTTAAGGGCGAGTATTGTGTTCTGTAACTAATTTAAAGTGTAATGTAATAAACAGCATAATATAATCAACATTCATTCTTATCCTTTTGAGTCAATACAGAAAAACTTACATTATTTAGGCAATTAGTCCGCATTCCCGTTGTAATTCTCTACAGGACTGGCGGCTATCGTGAAGGTTTCCGTTTCATCGCCCTCTTCCATCTCATTGGTGCTAAGTTGGTTTCCTCCACAGCTTTCCGGAACTCTTCTGCAAAACGATGCATCAGCCATACTCCTTACTGAGCGGACGCATTCCTTGTGCTCTCTGATCTTATTTCTACGTTTGGATATTGCTGATAAATTTACTGTTGGAAAGTTCTGAATTTTATATACTTGCGTTTATATCCACATTCTTATAGTTAAGTAACTGAATATTAGTAGTTTTTAGTGATTTCGAAGATTTCAAAGCGTGCCGGCTTAATTTAATTTAAACTTGTGACGGTTATAAACGTTAACTACTTTAATTTGCTCGATGCCATCAGAGAAAGCGTCGTGTGCTAGGTGTGGGATAATCGGTGGCATACTGATCTTAAAGAATACAACGGCGGTCCTAGGGCGATTACTGAGAGATCGGTTAGTTTCTTTTGTGAGCTGAGTGAAGAGATAGTGGATTGAAAACGTAGTGTACGCGAGGTAACGGTAAGACTTACAACGCTTGATGAGGATAGGGATAGCCTTACAGTTGACGAAGGTCGAACCTATACAAATGTAAAGACGCTAGTAAGTTCAAGGGCGAGGTTAGGAACCTAGTTCCTAGTATAGGTAGCTTATCGGGAAGGTTAAAAAGAGTTGAGGAAGGGGTTAAGGTAGGCCCGAGATTAGTAGACGGGGAAGTATTTAGAGTAGTTAAGAGTGGAGCTACGCCACGTACGTTAGGTGATAGGAATCTCTCCCACCCCCTATCGAGGTTTCGAACCCTTTCGCCCAGTTGGATAAGGATGTGAACGAGTGGGAAAAGATTTTAATTGGTGACTCCTTAGTGCGTCATATGGATAAGGAGTTCGTTGATCGGAATCCAACCAAGAGCAGGATGGTCTGTCTACCGGGGGCCAGGGTTGACAGAATTAGAGACGAAGTAGATAGGATTGATGTTGCCTCCCGTCACTCGATATTGGTGACGATGGTAGGTGGAAACGACACGTATTGGCACGATACGAGAGTACCTGACCTTTCGGAGAGATACAGAGGGTTAATTAGGTCCCTGAAGGCAAGGTTAGATACGTCATTATTTCTAAGTATCCCATGGCACGGTTTAGGTGTAGGATTACGTATAAAACAATATTTTTGAACACTAAGCTGGAAAAGATTTGTGCTCAACAAAATGTACCCTTCGTAAAGCTGTGGTCAGAATTTAGTGATCCTAGCCTTTTTATAAAAGATGGAGGTGCATTTCAATGAAATAAGGAATGCTAGGATAGGTAGGTTAATCGATGAGAACGTTCGAAAGCTGTATAGGTCGGGGCCCTCTTTAAACGATGTTAATCCAGGAAACGCCGGCCCGACGTGAAAAATAGCTTAAAACGCCGATCCGTGGTAAAAAATAATTTAAACGTCTTTTATTGTAACGCGCGTAGTTAGAAATAAATTGAACGAATTTAATGCGATAATTTATTCCTGGAACTACGATATAGTTGCTATAACCGAAAAGTTGTTAAATCCGGTGACTCGGGACTTGTTGGGGGAACTTAATATAGCCGGTTTTAAACTTTTTACAAATGATAGATTAAATAGGATTGGTGGCGGCGTTTTCTTGTACATTCGTAATTCCCTTAGGGCTATCGAGATTAAGATAGATTTTCCGGCAACAATTAATGCAATATGCGTTGAAGTTAGGGCGCGTAGTATTAGCTTTAATTTCGTTATTGTTTATAGACCTCCCCTTCAACCCCTCGATACCGATACTAGATTTTACACACTTCTTGGAAGCTTTATTAATAATCGGGATAGTATAATTGTCGGAGACTTTAACTGCCCTAACGTTAATTACGAGACTTTTACTGGTAATGATGAGGGTTTGAGACTGATTGAGTTCATGGAAGATAATTTTTTACGACAGATTGTTACCGAACCAACGCGCGGTGACGGTATTTTAGACGTGGTGACGAACGACGAAATTATAGTCGAAGGTTTGGAAGTTGGTGAGAGTTTGGGATGTAGTGATCACCAAATTATTAGGTTTAAGCAATTGATAGAAAAAATAAGGATCGTAACGTAATAGAAGTCCCTGATTTTGGTAGGATTAATTTTGATAATTTTGCGGACAGGATAAGAGTAGTGAATGGGATAATTTATTTATGGGTAATGACGGAAATTTTCATTGGGAGCCGTTTAAAGAAAGTTTTATGAATATCGAAAGAGAGTTTATTCCTCGTAAGGCCCAAGCGCGTTAGAATTCATGGTAGGCCCAAGTGGTGGACTAGGAAATAGGTGAGTTCATAAACGAGCGTAACAGAGTGTATAGACTTAATAAGTGCGGCACGGTAACTAACTTTAATAGATATATCGAGCTTAGACGTCAGGTTAAAAGATCTGTTACGAATGCTAAGCGTAATTTAGAGATATTTGTAGTTGCAGATAGTAAACATAATCCGAAAAAGTTTTTAGACTACGTCAATAATTGTAAGCTGATAGAAGATAACAAAGGCCCTCTAGTGCAGCGGTTCCCAACATGGGACCCGCGGACACCTAGGGGTTCGTGAGTTGTGTTTAAGGTGTCCGTGAGTTGACTAGATTATATTCAGTAAAACAATTTTTATCCCTTTTTTTGTGGTGGCTAATTTTCACCTCAAACCGATAACATTTTCGAGTATTTGAAACTTTAAACTTTCTATAAATTTTGTTTTTTTACGACCATCTTATGTTTCCAATTCATGAACTGTGAGTTTTTGGCACAAATGAGCCCCTTCCATGTTTTTATGCTGTTTTTTTTATGTAAACAGAACAGCGGTAAATTTTACGCATTTTTATTATATTTTTACTCCGACTTTGAAGTATAAATCAAGACTAAAAAACTATACTAATCTGAATACCTCAATTTGTCTATATGCTACTTAATCAGAATGCAAAAGATAATTTTTGGGAGGGGGTCCCAAAAATATCAAGATTTTGATAAGTGGTCCGCAGTACACAAAAAGGTTGCGAAACGCTGCTCTAGTGGACGCTAATGGCGCTTTGACTTCGCACGCTCAGGCGATGGCGAGTATTTTTAACAACTTTTTTGCGACAGTTTTTACCGTAAAAGACGTAAATAATGTCCCCGACGTGGATGATGTCGTTCTATTTAGTAGCGAGACTAATTTGAATGAAATAACTCTTTACGAGGGTAAGATTGCGCATTATATCGATAAGCTAAAAGTTGGCAAGGCTCCAGGCCCTGACGCGCTTTATCCTAGACTTTTGAAAGATTTGAAAGACGTTATCGTAGTCGCATTAACAAATTTTTTTAATAAATCATTGGAATCTGGGATTATTCCTGAAGACTTCAAATTAGCTAACGTTACGCCCATTTTTAAAAAAGGCGACCGCACAGTAGATAGCAATTATAGGCCTATTAGCTTAACGTCAATTGTCGGTAAACGTTTGGAATCCGTAGTTAGGGATCGTATCGTCGATCACTTAGAAAGTTGAGATTTGATTAATAGTAGTCAGCATTGGTTTCGACGCCACAAATCTTGTTTAATTAATTTGTTAGCGTTTTATAACGAAATAGTGCGCGAATACGATAGGCATAGAGCGGCTGACGTTATATAATTAGACTTTAAAAAAGCGTTCGATACAGTTCCACAGAAGATTAATTGCGAAGGTTAAATCACACGGTATACGCGGTCAGGTAGCTAACTGGTTAGAGGAATGGCTTCGTGCCAGGAGACAGAGGGTCGTTGTTAATGGTAGGGAATCGGGGTGGCTGGATGTAGGTAGCGGTGTCCCTCAGGTTTCAGTGCTGGGCCCATTGCTATTCGTAATCTACATTAACGACATACATGTGGGCTTGTCTAGTAACGTGTCAAAATTCGCGGAAGATACTATGGAAGGTCACCAACCTAGACCAGCATTATTAACATAATACTAAAAATTATACTGACACGATTTCTTGAATATTATATAATTCTTTTATAAAGTTCACCTTCTTCAAAATAAATAATTAGTTCTGTAATTTAGCAGACAGTTGCATAATAAAATGAAGAGATGATACAGTGAAAAAAAATCGTCGGAGTAAATAAAGTGAACTGGTAAGATGATTTGAATCACCTGAAGGTCCGTCACCCCAGCCTTTTTTAGTTAGCTTTATAAGGCTAACTAACGAAAATATCACGACTTAACCTAACCAATCGTCAAGGGCGTACAGTTGAACTAACGATTGGTTAGGTTAACGTAATATTTTCGTCAGTTAGGATTATAAAGCTAACTAAAAAAGGCTGGGGTGACGAATCTTCAGGTGATCCGATGATTTTTTACTGATTTCACACTGCACCAGGCTAATTATAAACCATACGAGCGCTCTATAATTGCATAAGAGAAATAGCTATTGGAAACGTTTCTAAAATACACCCATATTTCAAGTAACTAGATCTGCATATATATATATATTGAACATAGAGTTCAAACTAAAACAAAGTTTGTAATTTAAGCTCGTTGACAAAAATCAGCTTAGTCTTATTCCCAGGGGATGGAATTTGAACATAAATGTTTCATTTACAATTCGGGTGTAGAACAACATGGTGCATTCCTAGCGTCCAACGCCACCAACGACTCCCGGATGTAGGTTTCCATAAATGTGGTCAATCTCTTAGGAAGGAAAAACGAACGATTGTCTACAGCATGAAATAATAGAATCCCCGATTCTGCTCTGGAGAAAGGTAGAAACACTTCTCAGTATACATGCGAACATATATATATATATATATATATATATATATATATATATATATATATATATATATATATATGTGTTTGCATGAAACCACTACGATACTTACAACATGTCTCCATCTTCAGAAACGGACGGAGTGTTATAGCTATCTATCATAGTCTGCATTAACAACTCCTGCGCTCCTGCCCAAAATAAAAAAAGCACATTTCAATACAAAAACGTCACTTACGAATAAACTTAACCCTATATAAAACTGCGAATACACAATTATATCTCGTAAAAAAGCATTGTAGAATATGAGAGAAGGCCACTTACGATGGTATTTCATCAGAGCTGTTAGAACTCATCGTGGACTGTAATCAAGCGAAGCGCGCACTGGAAAAAAAGGAATGGAGAAAGAGGATCAGGGACGGAAGTGATCTTTTATGTACGGGGAAAAACGTACCCTTTCCAGGGAATGCCGAGTAAGAAGAATCCTCCCTAGACCTGGCCACATTCAAAACGCGATGTCATGATTGGTGCACCGTGTGGAGGGGCATGACTTAAAGAAGTCCCGAACCACTTGCTTCAGGGCTACGGAATTTAAAGTGCGCTGATTGGCCCTTTGACCCTGTTCGGAGAATCATTAATTTCTACCTATTTATACAGTATATGTATATATATATTATATTTATACAGTATATGTATATATATATATATATATATATATAATATGTGTGTGTGTGTGTGTGCATATATATATATATATATGTGTATATATATATATATATATTTATGTGTGTATATAGAAAGCTAGTCACCAAAATTGAATGTTAATTCTCTGATATTTTTAACTCGATTGCGAAGTATTGAAATCACATGATTAATTTAAATGACATGTGTACATAATAATAATAGTAATAATATAATAATAATAATAATAATAATAATAAGAAGAAGAAGAAGAAGAAGAAGAAGAATTCAATAATAATAGAAATAATAATAGAAATAGTAATAGTGAACTATAGAAATCAAATACATACAATCTTAAACTTACAAAAATATAAATGAGTTACATTATGCGAAATTTTTTATATGCGGCTCTGATCCGAATACAATTATTTTATTTATTTAATATGGGAATAAGTTTTACAGAGCTATCAGATTAAGACAATGTACGGCAGATGCCATGACATATATATATATATATACAGTGGCGTTCAAAAGTCTGTGTCCACCTCAGTTTTTAGACAATTTCTAGAAAATAATACAACTCTGAGAAAGTATGCCCGCTATATTAAGGTATTTTCTTTTACAAGAAATGGTATTTCATATATTCTACTACAAGTGTAAGTAATTTAGCTTTTATTTCATAAAAAGGGACACATTAATGAAAATGGTCGTTTTTGGTCCTGTTACGTTTTTTCCTTTGCACTATAATACACCGATTTTAACGTAGGTATGGGTGACAGACCATAGCCAAATGTTATTAATCCTCGAAATGTATTCATACAGTAATTTTAACAACGTAACACCTATCTTTAAGAAAGGCGATAAAGGTGCGGCGGGAAATTATAGGCCAATCAGTTTAACGTCTGTTGTAGGTAAGCTACTGGAATCAATAATTAGGGATCGTATAGTCGAACAATTAGAAGTGCATAATCTGGTCAGAAATACGCAGCACGGTTTTAGGCGAAACAAATCTTGCTTAACTAATCTTTTAGAATTTTTCCAAAGCGTGGTTAACGTTTACGATAGACATCGGGCGGTTGATGTAGTGTATTTAGATTTTCAAAAAGCGTTTGACACCGTGCCGCACAAAAGACTGATTGAAAAAACTAAGGCCCATGGAATCAGGGGTGTAGTAATAAATTGGCTAGAAGAATGGTTGCGAGGCAGGAAACAGAGGGTGGTCGTTGATGGAGCGGAGTCGTGTTGGGCTAATGTAGCGAGTGGCGTTCCTCAGGGTTCTGTATTGGGCCCCTTGCTTTTTCTTATATATATTAACGATTTAGATGTCGGCCTAGTCAGTACAGTTTCAAAGTTTGCGGATGACACGAAGCTGGGTGGTAGGGCGATTAATGACGAAGATAGAGGTAAAATTCAGGAAGATCTGAATAAAATCGTTGATTGGTCAGTCACATGGCAAATGAGATTTAACGTGGATAAGTGCAAAATTATGCATATAGGTTCGCGTAACGGTAATTTTGCGTATAGTATGTCAGGGAAAGATTTAACAAGCGTAGAGCAGGAAAAAGATTTAGGAGTTATAGTCACTGGTGATTTAAAAGTAGCGAAACAAAGTACAGCGGCGGTCAATAAGGCGAACAAAGTGTTAGGTTTTATAGCTCGAAATTTTGAGTACAAATCGCGCGATATTATAGTTCCTCTTTATAAATCATTAGTTAGACCCCATTTGGAGTACGCAGTCCAATTTTGGAATCCGCATATGCGCAAAGATATAGACAAAATCGAAAGAGTTCAAAGACGAGCAACTAAGATGATTCCGTCTCTTAGGTCAAAGTCGTACGAGGATAGGCTTAAAGAGTTAAAATTGACTACACTCGAGACTAGGAGGTTAAGGGGTGATCTAATCCAGGTTTTCAAATTATGAATGGTTTGATAACGTAGATAGAGATAGCTTTTTCGAAATATCTCAATATAATAGGACTAGAAATAACGGTGTAAGTTGACAAGTAGAAGGTTCGAGACAGCATTGCGAAAACTTTTTTACGCATAGAATAGTAAATAGCTGGAATAGTTTGCCGGTAGAAGTAATTAGTAGCACGTCTATAAACATGTTTAAGAATCGATTGGACGCGCATGTTGATAGAAAGGGTATAGTTTAAGGTAGTAAAATTAAGGCTTTGTGGGGATAGATCCCACAGCTCAACACAAGTGTTGTGGGATATAGGGAGGCAGCGTCTTGGGTTAGGGGATACTCTCTGTCCTTACACACCCCATTTAAAGAGATTCCTCTGCCGAGCGGTGCCCCCCATAGTACTGTGAGGTATTGAAAAACTCATGATCTTCACTTGCCCCACAAACACCTTTAAATGGGAGACCCATAATGGGTGCACACACATTTCTACATTACTGTACAGTCTTTACACACACCTACACTTTTCCTCGTATGTGTATACACAATACACGATTACGAACACAGTTAGGTAGACCAGCCATGAGTGGATCCTAGGGTCTTTGTTGGTCTGAAACATTATAACATTATAACATTATAACTGATAAAACCAATTAGTCATGACATTGTAGCAATTTGATTAAAAAATAATTAATCATTTTCTCTCTTTTCTCTTCAGAGGCCATAATTGAAATGTCTAAGGAACTAAGTATATCCTAGAGAGGACATATAACACTGCGGAACACAATTTATTTCCTTTGCACAAATTCTGCTGAATTTATGTATGTTGCGCTGTTACGAATATGTTATTATTTTTCCTCTAAAACCCCCATTTTTCCAGAAAACTACGTTATTATTCCACAAAAATTATCCAAATTATATGAAGCGCCTGCTAACCAAGGGAACAGCCCTACGGCTACTGGTTATTATTGTGACACGTGTTGCCCACTGATTGGTTATTCCAAATGTTGGGTTGTTCTGTGATTGGTCTGAAGGTGGCCATGTGATTTCACAGTGACTGCCATGTAGAAAATTGTTATTTTCTTTCATTGTTTCAGGTGCTCTGTTGATGTTTGGTTAAGGTACTTTTCTGCTGGTTCTACTTTGTTTATTAACTTCTTTTGTCGGAAACATTAATTGCTTTCGCGTTTTAACTTCAATGATGTCTAGAAAATGTGTAACCAGTGTCGATTTATTTATGTGTGTGGCGAACTAACATTGAAATCCCAAAAACAAACATTTACCCCTCTGGTTAAAAAGGCATATGAATTATATTTTGGATACAAAGTGGGTGATCAGGACAGAAGCTGGGGTCCCCACATATGTTGCAATTCGTGTGCAAGGATGTTAAGAGCGTGGTTGCAAGGTTCACGTCCCTATGGACTGGAGAGAGCCAAAAGATCATGTTAGTGACTGCTAGTTTTGTTTAACAAATATACGAGGTTCTCTTCGAAATCCAAACATGCAATACGATACCCAAACTTACCATCAGCTATGCGACCAGTTCTTCACGATGAAACCCTGCCAGTTCTTAAGCCACCAAAAGATTGGACTTTGGACGAGTAATACTGCCACTCCGAAATTGAAATTGAACCACAAGCAGCCACTGAGCTTGCAGATCCAGAATTCCTACCATCCACATCATCGTCTCCTCACCTTATTACACAGGCAGAACTAAATCATCTCGTGAGAGATTTGAATCTTTCAAAAAATCAGGCTGAACTTTTAAGATCTAGGCTGCAAGGGTGGAATCTTTTAGAAAGGGCACCAACATAACTTCATGTAGAGATTGTCAGAATGATTTCATTAACTTTTTCTACAAGTGTCTTTTGTAATGATGTAGACAATTTAACAGTCTTTTGAGGCATCAACACAAGCCGTTGGAATGGCGTCTCTTCATTGAATCCTCCAAATTAAGTTTGAAGGCAATGCTTCTACAAAACGGAAATACTTATCCTTAGTATGTATTATGTGTTAAACAACTAAATTTCTAAGAATGCAAAATTATAAGAAATACAAGGACAATACATTTCAAAGTAAATTCATCTTTGATACTTAAGTGATACATAATAGATCAATCATGATTGATCAATAGGAGAAAATCGTCGTTTTTTTTGCTCGCTTGTAGAATAGAAAAGAATAGAAAAGAATAACCTTTATTAATAATAATAAAATAAATACATTTTTTCAATTTACAATGACATGAATAATTGTGAAGCTTGACTATTTATTTTATTTTATTTTATTTGGCCCTTAAGCTTTAGGCTTTACTGGGCTCTTATTAAAAATAAGCAGCTAGTTGTTATTAATTAATAATAATAAATAAATAAATAAGTAAATAAGTATTATTAATAGTTAAAACATGTATTACAATATTAAACAATATTAATGGGCAATATTAAACAATATTAGTGGATATTAATCTTAGATTTTTGTTAGGATCCTTCTGTCCCAATTGCACATGCAGTCCACATAAAAGAAACATCTGAGAATATGCGTATTTTACTTAGATCCATTAACTAAATAAATATAAGTGGAATGCTTGCGATGATTTAAAAGTTATAGGCCTTCTCCTTGGAATGCAGCAAGGATACATAAAATATTGCTGCTTTTTATGAGAATGGGACAGTCGCGCTAAAGACCGCCATTTTGTCTGTAAAGAATGGCCTCCCAGGATGAGGTTTGTTCTAGGACAGACAAATATTTCCAATGAGCCTTTAGTAGATCCAAAAAAGTGTTACTGTTTCCACTTCACATCAAACTGGGCTTGATGAAAATTTTTGAAGCTATGGACAAGAACAGTGAGGCGTTTATTTATGTGAGGAATATATTTCCAAGGTTAAGCGAAGCTAAAATCAGAAAAGGAATTTTTGTTGGCCCACAAATAAGGAAAATTGTGAAGGATACCAATTTTGACAGCAAATTAAATGAGGTAGAAAAAGCAGCATGGGTAGCCTTCAAATCGGTTTGTTCAAACTTCCTTGATTGCATTCACGTCAGATTAAATACATTAAAGAAAAAGGGGTAACTATTGTTTTTTAACCAAAAACCAAAACTTAAACCTCAACTGGCAGATTTGAGCGTCCACTTTTCAAGGCACATAACATGTCTATTTCATGATGGTGAAAAAGAAAAACTATAGCGTTTGTCATTTACCGTTATTTATTCAGACTCTAGTGGATTTAATTTTCCCAGAAGAGTTCCTTGTTCCATGCACGGACTGTGTGTATCATAAGAAACCTCAGGGGACCATTCTGAGTTTTATCCCATCATGAAACGGACATGTTATGTGCCTTGAATAGTGGACGCTCAATTCTGCCAGTTGAGGTTTAAGTTTTGGTTTTTGGCTAAAAATACAATAGTTACCCCTGTTTCTTTGATGTATTCAATCCGACGTGAATTCACCGAGTCTTTTGCTTATATTGAGGTTCTAAATGTAGTGGGGCTAGGCTGCTTTAAACCCTAGATTCTGTCCCAAAGCTGGATCGTATCTGCTTGGCAGATAGCTCATGAGGGAAGCTATATTTCTGGGGCCATTTTGCGAGTGTTCCCGTTGCCCACATGTGGCTAACATCGTGAAAAAGAAAAAACAATAGTTTTGTCATTTACCATTACTTACTCGGACTATAGTGGATTTAATTTTACAAGAAGAGTTCCTTGTTCCTTGCAGGGTCTGTGTGTATCATATATATAGTATATATATATATATATGTGTGTGTGTGTGTGTGTGTGTGTGTGTATATACATACCGGGTGTCCAAATAAAATGTTTACACATCATATTAACATAAATATATATATATATATATATATATATATATATATATATATATATATATATATATATATATATATATATGCACACTTTAGATGATAGTAACATGCGCTGATGTATTAGTATATTTATAGTACTTAGTAATAGTTGTATAGTAGTATAGTAATGGTGTATTGTACTTAAATAACAATAGTATCCCTTTTTACAGGAAATGGCGACATTGCATTGCAGTTATCATTTGAGCAACGTAATTGGATTCTGAAGCACTACTGGAAGACGAAGAATGTGGCTGAGGTACAGAGACATTGGAGAAATGAGTTTGGAACATTACCACCATCACGGTAACAATTACAAGATTACGTGATAAGTTTGAGACTGACGGAACAGTGCAAAACGTCAACAAAGGCCGATCTGGATTTGAACATTTAAAACATTAAAGTAAGCAGCAAAACCATGAAGGTATTGACGCTGCTGGCTGATATTTCGAACATTAAAGAAGCCTATTTGCTATCTATTTACTATCCGCCTATTTTGCTTATTGAGATATACACATATATATATATATATATATTAGGGTGTCACTAGGTAATAGGGGGAACATTAAACGATGGATATTTTCCTATGACACCCCCTAAAATTGTTCCATTTGGTGTAAAACATACGGAAGAGAAATTTGGTCCTGATTGGTCATCATTTAAAGGTCGCCCCCGTCAATGAAAACAAGACCCATTTGTTGACGTCAACAAGCTGTTCAGTGTTCACAGCTTGGGCCGAACCAGATAATAAAAAACAAGGCAATTTGGTGAAATAACGAAAGTAAGACACTTAAAAACGCAAAGAATACAAACAGTTTATTATATAATCAAAATAGAAGACATAATTTGGCGAATAATGGTACAAAATGGAGAAGCAACAAAAGCAAAACTTTGAGAAATAAAATACATATACAGTAGCAGAATAATTGGTGCTCATACGCTGATCAGTGATTAGTTCTTTCGCGTCCTCACTAATGCTGATTTGTTCGGAGCTGGGTGTTGCTTTCTGTGGTCAGTGACAACTTGAACGAGGAACTGGAGCTGTTCTTCTTTCACTGTCAACTTTCCGTTCAGCTCCTTCACCAGAGCCACGGCCCGTTCTGCTCTGTCGTTCACCACTGCAAGTTTGGAGACCACATCCCGAGCTTGCACGTATTCAGAGTTTGACGTCCATGAACTGGGATGGTGGAGCAGAAAGCAATCTGGCAACTGAAGTTTTGAGAAGAATCCTCGGGTGTTCTTTGTGATCAGTTGCTCCAGTCCTTTGCTGTCACTGAGGAACATAGTATCAAGAACCAAAG
>JAJOZX010019839.1:0-45057 GCA_023014485.1 Bathynomus jamesi
TTTGAAACAAGAGACATTCAACCTTGTCCTTATAACTGATCCAATGTGTTCACAGACGTTCAGGTCAGGAGAATTCCTAGCCATTCTTCATTTCCAAAGAAATTGATCTCATGGTTCCGCGACAACTGTTGAGTGGCTAATGTCTTAAAGCAGGGGGCCTTATCGTGCAAAAGTGTGACCTGATCGACATCCATAACATTGTTTGGGTTTCTTAAAGAAAAGGAATGACGTGCTGGGATAGAAAAATATCACGAAAATACTGTCCATCCCAACTCTGACTATTTGGCTTCAGCACCCGCATGAGCTTCTTTGCAGTGAACAAACAAACACACCAACACAGTCTTGGACTTTTTAATAATTCGCGATAATGTTCATTGTCATCGATTTCATCTGGTGTTGTGGCCCACACTCGATCATTTTGGTAGTTAGGCGACGTGTTACGTAAACAAAAAAATTCATCGGAGACAGCTAAATGCATGAAATGATCCACATCCCAATCTTTAAGATAATGGCAAACCACACTCTGTCATCGATGTTAAGTTGAGTTTTCTGGCTTTGGAAGTTCATGCCAAGGCTTTAAACATTGCCTATGACGGTACAGTCGAATGATCTCACCACTAATGATCTTTCCTCTCAACACTTCGATCTCTCTAGAAACTTTAGCACAGCTGTTTTTCCACTTACGCGTACCGCTTTCAATGATGTCCTTTGTTTCCTGAGAGAGTGGCAGATTTGTGCGCCCAGATTTGGTTGTATCCATTTCACATTCATCCAAAGTTTTATTCCAATTCTTTTGACGAAGTCCTCACTTCTTCGCAACTTTTTGGCAACCCATGAACGTGTTATAAAGGTGGCTCCAGCATCACGAGCTTCCCGAAATGTTATTGCTCGTATGCGATCTATCACACGTTGCCTCTCCGAATCACCAATTAATTGAGAAGCCATTATATTATCACTTTATCAGCTAGAGTAATTTTAATACCTGCAATAAATAAAGAATTTTATATATTTTTATAATCACTAAAACTATTTCGATATAAGTAAACATGTAAGCTGCAAATGGGGGGGGGCTAAAGTTTTTGGAACCCCTTACTGGATTGCAACTGTCCAAGGAAGTGTGCACTGCCAAAATGTGTGTGAATGGCAAATGGACTCAAGTGCACCGATATATGCAGACTGCAAGAGTGCGAGAACCAGGCGTCCATCTCAGACAATGAAGAAAGTGCAGATGAAGATGAGGATTAGCTGAAAAATGATAACGATTATTAGATTCATCTTCAACACTTTACATCGCTTACACTCAGAGCATATAATCATAATTGTCTGATTGGTTTAAGTTGATTACTGTACTGTTGGTGTTTGATACCTTCATATGTGCATTGTCATGTTCGTAAATCCCTAAAATCCTATATTTTTCAGAAGTTACATGGAAATAAACACTTATTTTGTTCATAGACATGCAATCATACACTTTTATTTGATTCTAGGAGACTGTCCTTCAGTAACAGCAGAGAAAATATCATAAGATTCATGAGACACCAGAAATTCCTCAAAATGATGATTTTTTTCGTTTGGGGGTTGGATAACATTTTCTGTTGAACTGATTGTAATATACTACTTGCATAAAAAATATTTAGTAATTTGGATTTCTCAAAATTTGCTACAAACCCATGTGATCATGTGCATCCCAGAGTTTATATTAACTTTTCCAAAATAAATGATAGACAAATATTTTCTAAAAACGAAGTGACTATTATACAGGAAATAGGCACTGCAATGTAAGTGCCACCAATAACGCAGTTTTCAATTTAGACATCTTTAACAATGTTTTTTTATGTAGGAAGGAGGGGCAAGGGCGAGTGCCACCAAACGCCCCCTACTTATATGAAGGAGAGATCCAAAATCAAGGTCTCTAAGGCCCATAATGCCATATTATTTAGCTATTTTTTTTTTATTAATTTGAAAAGATTGTGTAGGGTGTAAAATGCTTGTACACGTGTATGTGTAGTGAAGAATAGAGGGGAGAGTGTGTGTTTGAGAGCATGCTGAACTGCTCACAGGGTAGATGAGACACGGAAAAAGATCAGCTAAAGATGACAGTGACAGGAGAAACGGGAGTTCCAGCACTCCCTGTCTTCTATCTAACGTACCCCCACGGAGTACTTCCCTCTTCCATTGGTGTCTACAATCTCCTACTTAAATAATGCTCATAGTTTGCTGAAAAGCTATTTAACTTACCCACATGTCACAAATCTCAGTGTTAAGGTATGGCTAATGAAAAAATGTCATTGGGTTGAAATAGGTTGCCTTACTGTATGTTGGCCATGTTTCAGTTTATTTTAGGGTAGGGTTATAAAAAGGGTGATAAAACAAAAAACTACCACCCACTGCAATGTTATCACATATTTTCTAACTCTAGAGTTGGATACCTTGCCAAAAATCACTATGAGCATTATTCCCCCACATGGTACCGATTCGAAGGGTTTCTCTTGTGGACAGCTTTTTTCAAATCAAAACATAAATTCTCGTTCAAATTGAAATCTGGGCTTTGACTGGGCCACTCGAGAAACTTGAAATTCTTTTATTAAAGCATTTCATGCTGCTCTTACTTTTATGTTTTGGAAAGTTATCTGTTGCATTACCCAGAGGCGGATTAAGACACCTCGGGGCTCCGGGGCAATGAAGAATATGGGGGCCCTTTTCTATAGTTTTTATTAACAATACATGTACATATACAGCACATAGTACATTTACACGAATTATATGTACGGTGCTCAGGCTAATTGAGAAACAAACTTAAAGAAACCTTAACATTATTTTGCCGTTTGCCAAAACCAAAACAGTATTAAACAACTTTACTTTAGGGCCTATAAAACATAAAATAAAACAGGGTATTTGTCAGTTTGTGTACTGTGTGTCATATTTAATCAAAAGAAGTTTGCGAATCTCGAATTATATCATCGAAACTCAGTTGACTGGGGGCCCCCCTCAAGCATGGGAGCCTGAGGCTTCAGCCTCAATAGCCTCAGTGATAATCTGCCACTGCAGTACTCAATTGCACCCATTCGCAACTCCCGAACTGAAGGCAATACATTTTCTTCTAAAATTTCCTGATATTTTTTCGAATTCAAGATTCCATTGATGACAACAAGCTTTCCTGGGCCAGAAGTTCTAAAACATCCCCAAAGAAGCAAATTACCACTCCCATGTTTAACCGTACGAATGTTTTTACCTCGATGCAGTATTTGATTTTTGCCAAACATACCGTTGCTCGTTGTTCCCAAATAATTCAATTTTGGTCTCGTCTGTCCAAAAAACTTTCTTCCAAAATGCAAATCCATAATTTTGATGATACTTGGCGTACTTTAAACGAGCTTCTTTGTGCGCATTTTGTAGCAAATAGTTTGTTCGTGCAACTCTTCCATGCAAACACTCATTTTAATGTACGACAGGGGCGCCCACAGGCGGACGCACAGACGCACGTGCGTCCACCATATTTTAATTTCTAGAAAGGATGGAGACCAAATTTTAATTTCTCAGAAAACCTGCGGGATAGGAGTACAGATGGCCTAGTTATTTTACTTACTTATTGCGTTGCGTCTCCAGAATCTCAACCTAAAAAAAAATCGTGCGTCCAATTTTTTAAAGGCTGCGCCCCTGATGTACGACGTACAGTAAATGGAAGGACATCGATCTTAGACAGTGTTAATGTTTAGCAAATATCACGTGCAGTCACTCGTGGATTCGTAGCAGCCATTCTTTCAATCCGTCTAACTGTGCGTTCTGAAATCTTGCAAGGTCGTGCATACCTTGATAGAATTTTGATTGTTCCAAAGCTTTTCTATTTATTTATAACTGCAGCAACTGTCGTAAATGGAATTCGAAGTTCTTCTCCGATCTTAAATGCAAAAAACTTCACTTTTTCAGGTGAAAATCAAAAATATGATAATTAAAACCCACTCTAATAGACAGAGTTTATTTCCACAACAGTTTCGATGCCCACTGGCATCCTCTTCGGGTGGATACAGTGGCATCGAAACTGTTGTGGAAATAAACTGTCTATTAGAGTGGGTTTTAATTATCATAATTCTCCGAGCTTCCTATAATTCTTTCCAGACTCGTTTGCAGTAATAACATATCTCTTAAGATCTGTAGACAGACCCATTGTTTATTAAAGGCTTGTACAGTCATCCGTCTTCCATAAAGATTTACAGAGAAAATTTTAGAATAATTCAGAATTGAAAACAGCCTGTAATCATAAACAGCCAACTACTAATAGATTTTTAAATCCTTGAAGACTTAGGTGGACCCAAAAAGTATAAAATAATTTTGTAAATAAATGTACGAAAACTTTTGCATTTTCACTTTATTTTATTTTCCTCAAATTCTTTGGTGTTTTACATTATAGTTGGAGTTAAACTAATTTTTTTTATTTGTTAAATTTTTACAAACGAACGGTAAACTTTTCATATATATATATATATATATATATATATATATATATATGTACAGTACACGTATATATACTGCTCAAAGTTACGTTCACTCCTATTCGATGTTGTCTTTTGTATCACTTTCTTCCTACACGAAAATAGCTACTACTTTATTGTAGATGGTTTTCGGGTTCAATTTAGGTAAGGTTAATCTAACTAAACCTAACCTAACCTAAAATAAAATAAAACAAAAAAACTGGGTGTGTAAAATCCTGAGGTGGCATGAAGTAGTTACACATAATTGAGTTTGATTTTTTAATTAAAATCCTAACGCGAGTGAAATTGAAAAGATAATCATTATATACAATAAAAATGTGCTTTTTTACACCCATAAGGTAACAGAAAGAAAGTATATATATATATATATATATATATAATATATATATATATATATAAATATATTATTTATACAGTACGTATATACCTGGTGATTACAAATGACGTTCCCGATTTTAAACATTTATGAAAAAACTAACAAAGCTACAGCGAAAAGCAAGATATACAAATAAAGAAGAACTCAAAATCTTTTATTTAGAAGTTATTGAAGTTCAATATGAGCTCCTTTTGTGGCTCTGCAAACATCAAAGCGGTATTCTGTTTCCCTTCATACATTTTGCAGCATATCATACTGAACTTTTCTAACAGCCTCACGTATCGTTTCCTTCAAATGTTCCAAAGTTGTTGCCATTGGTGGAACAAAATCTTCATTTTTGAGATTGACCCAGAGGAAGAAGTCAAGGGGGGTTAGATCGGGCGAACGAGCCGGCCAAGGAATGGGCCCCGCACGCCCGATCCACTGATCAGGCAATTGCTCATTCAGGAATGTTGTAATCTCTTTGTTGAAATAGGGTGGCGCACCATCCTTCTGAACCCACACATCATCTTTGTCCTCTAGCAGCTGGGGCATCAGCCACAGTAGCATATCGCAGTAAATGATACCGTTAATTGTTTGTTCAGAGAAGAATGGACCATACACTTTCTTAGCGGTAAGAGCACAAAACACATTAAATTTAGGGCTACCTCTGGCGTGTTCAACATCACAAATAAAAATTCCCTGAAATATTTTTTATTTGTATATCTTGCTTTTTGTTGTAACTTTGTTAGTTTTTTCATAATAAATGTTTAAAATCGGGATGATCATTTGTAATCACCCGGTATCTCTCTCTCTCTCTCTGCATATATATATATATATATATATATATATATATATATATATATAGAGAGAGAGAGAGAGAGAGAGAGAGGAGAGAGTAACAATGAAATATAATATTAGTATAATATAATATATATATATATATATATATATATGAAAAATTATTTCACGAAAGTGACACGTGAAAAGTATTTATGATGAATAAAACCACGAAGGAAAAAGAAACACAAAGGGGTGGTTTTATTCATCATATATATATATATTATATATATATATATATATATAGAGAGAGAGAGAGAGAGAGAGAGAGAGAGAGAGAGAGAGAGTAACAATGAAATATATATTACTTCATACATGTATAAAAACTCGAACCATCATAGATATTTTAAAAGGAAATGATTTTTTTAGCAATACTAAACAAGCTTTTGTAACCTCGTTCACGGTTATCAAACTAATTCGGTAAAGAAGGTTTACAAAGATGCGAAAAAATTATCAACAGTAAACTTACATTCTCATATACTTCATTAATGACTACAAATCCCTTTAGCCGTTATAATCACTCAAAACAGCACCACTTGGTTGATATGAGAAAGACGTTTTATCAATTCATTTTCCCTCTATTAGCCCTTTAAGGCCGGAATTTTTTGTAGGATTAAGTTATGAATGTCCATCTAGGACGTTTTGGCGCCGACATTTTGGCGCTGGACGTTTTGGCACCGCCGTTTGGGCGCCACCGTTTGGGCGCCGCCGTTTGGGCGCGGAGCCGGTTTGGCGCCGTCGTTAATTAGTATTAAGTATTAAGTAGTAATACTTGGTTATTAACCTGAAGTGCTGTCTGTCTTTTCAGATAAGTTGTGTTGTTGCCCTTAATAGCATAAATGTCTGAAAATATATCAAGTAAGAAAGGGAAACAGAAGTTTTCACATAATGGATATTTGTATGTGTTTGATAAATGTAGCAAGCGCGACCCTTCGTTACTTTTTTGGCGGTGCGAGCAAAAGAGTCAGTGTATTATAAGGTGTATATATAATATGGGTACTTTTCCGTTATCTGCCCCATTGACGATTGGTTAGGTTCAGTCATGATATTTTTGTTAAAACTAACAAAAATATCACAACTTAACCTAACCAATCGTCACTGCCCGGTTAGGTCAACTGTACGCCCTTGACGATTGGTCAATATATATATATATCATTATTACAGAAGCGGCGTTATTTAACACAGAATTATTATCCGTTTCTAATTTATCCTTTCATTTTACATTATGCCCTATTGGGTCTCGAATCGCAGACCTTATGTATATAAACAGGATTCCATAAAGATAGTAATTGAATCAATACACAATTTAAGAACACAAAAAATGATGCAAATTCTTTAATGGAGCAGGTTAAAATTTAAAAACAATCATCTTTGTAATTTTTAGATTTTTTTGTTGAAGACGGACCTTTTTCTGAAATATTGCACTCTCTCGTATAAAATATTATTATACCAAATTTTACTTTTTATAAATTAACGTGTTTGGTCAAAGTTGCTTCTTCATCTTAAAATTAAATAAGATACACGATTCAACAAGGTATTTCACTTCGAAATCTTTAAAGTAAATCGAGTTTATGCACCATCCGGTCTGGATCCCCGACCTTATATAGATTTCTTTATTTCCCGAAAATAATGTTTATTATTATTATTATTATTTTATTATTATTATTATTTTATTATTATTATTATTATTATTGGCTACGTCGTGGCCGATGTCGTAACACCGCTTCCCGGAGATCAGCGAAGTTAAGCGACAGTGGGTCCGGGTAGTAGTTGAATGGGAGACCGTCCTCTGCGCCCAGATTATGTAGCGACCCGTGGTTCGGATTCCACGTAAAACTGTAGGTCCCCTCAGTAGTATACCCGCAAGAAGTCGGACAGAGAATGGATCAATTTGAAAATTACCCTCCTCACCGTCCTTCACGGCGGTCCTCCACCGTCCTTCATGGAGGTCCTCCACCGTCCTTCATGGCGGTCCCTCCTTTATGAGGTGTCCTTCATGGTCCTTCAAAAAAAAAAAAAAAAAAAAAAAAGGGGGAAAAAAGGGGAAAAAAATAAAAAATAAATTTAAAAATAAATTTAAAAAAAAATTAAAAAAATTAAATTTTAAAAATGATTCGTCTTCACCTTCCTTCAAAAAAAAAATTAAGAAAGGGTTGATCCTGGCCTTCCTCCTTCAAAAAAGTTCTTTCATGAGGCAAACAAGAACAAACATGAAAAAACATACATACATTCGAGTACTTTCTGTTCAGGCAAGTTAGAAGACAGTAGAAATGAAAACGAATATCTGAAAGGTTTTAATAGGCCTAACGAGTGTGCATCAGCACATCCAATTTTCAAATGTTAACAAATTGCGAACAATACATAAATGAAAATCAGAGTGATCATATTTTAAATCGAAAAACAAGTTCTTTGTTTAAGATCTGTATTATGAAAAATAAAATTAATATTTATCATTTTAATTTAAATAAATTAATTTCTCTCTTTTTAAGGGAAACTGGCTTATTTTCAAACGAGATGACCTTCAAATACAATATATATTCATATCACACGCATATATGTTTATTTACTTTTAAGTATGTAGTTTTCTGTTATTTACATCGATATATTCCATCACATTCACTTTCACATGTCATCTTCTGGTATGTGAATTAATAATTTTACTATACAGCAAATTTCGTTATAAAATTGCATGTGTTAAAAAGAACCAAGTTGCCTAACGCGGCTTTGAAACTGAAGCAGCAATTCTGTTATCCTCCTCTAAACATCAACTTAAATATTATTACTAATATTGATTTATTGTTATTATACATATATATGTACACGTGTTAAGAGTATTTAAATTAAATATATTGATTTCAATTCCCTTCGTAATAAAAGCATCCGACAACTCTACCCCAATCTTGCTATATTTTTCGCACAGTAACTGTTTTGAGAGGTGTAGGTAAGTTTAACTTTCTTTTAACGACTATTAGCTGCAAGTAATCTTGTTATTATTATTATTATTATTATCATATATATATATATATAATATTATATATATATATAATATATATATTATATATATATATATATATATAACATCCAAATAAGTAGGTTCGGGTAAAAATTTTTCTTATTAGATGCAATTAAAGAAAACGGGATATCGAATTTGTGTGGGTTGTCATTTTTAAATAGATGCAGCGGGAAATAGGTACTGAAAGTTGAGAGATTTTTCATTAAGAACCTTTCTACTTGTAGTTATAGTTAGGACTATTCACATTACTTTAATTATCATTTTTCTAATTTAACGGCTGTTCACAATTCCTCATAATTCTCATAATAAACGTATTTGTTTTCACACCAGTCAGGCCACTGTTTACATCAATCACAGAATGTTCATGCTTATTGTTTTTGTCATTAGCTGTACCAATCATGTCTTTACAGAACTGAAGCCTACCGTTATACAACGTTTAAAATCTTATAATTTAATACTTTATGATATCAGATCTCGTATAAAAACATCATTATCTGTACAAATGGCCACAAAAATACTTTCAATCATAATAATGTACTCATAGAACGCACCATACGCTTTTCACTTGTATTAAAAACGTAAAACTGAAAGTTGTATCATCACGCGATATTCGATTCTGCAATGGCGTAAGCGAGCCGTAATATTTAATTTAAAATTATTTAACAGATCATTCGAGGGAACTGTACATCGATCTCATTATAACTTCTGACTCATAATAACCCGCTATGCATATTTACAAGAGTCGAATTTAAATAAATAAAAAAAAAAAATATATATATATTATATATATATAAGGAGTTTGTATGTGGCATTCCAGCAGAAGGCAGGAAGTGCCTGAACCCTGTTTCTCCCATCACTGTCCTCTTCATCTGGCCTTTTTACATGTCACGTCTACCCTGTAAGCAGTCCAGCATACTCTCAAACACGCGCTTCTCACTATATCCCTTACTACACACGCATGCATCTTACACACTACACAGTCTTTTCAAAAAGGTGTAATTTCAATAGTTTCGGAGATTCGCGATTGGCCCCTCCTTCCTGCCTGCATCGTATATAGTACCAAGCAAGTCTCTCCACAGTTTACAGGTTTCCTCATTGTCTAAAATTTATAAAGTTCTCTCTTATTGTTTTCCTTATTGTAACGGACATCACAACCGAATTTAAATAGTATTTAAGTATTATGTCGAGCAACATAGCTAGATAACCCCGTCACAGCCTAGTTTCTTTGCATAATCATGAAACATGAAACAAGATTATATATATATATATATATATATATATATATATATATATACACGGCAAAAGTAGTTTGAAGATTTATTCCACCACACGACTGATTATAATTATACACTTTAGAGGAGTTTGCAAATTGCATATACTTAAACAAAAAGTATTAGATCTTATGATGATTTCATGTCATTATCAGCATGCTTCACTGTCCTTTCAGTCATTGTGACCGTAGAACGTACCAGAACTATGGTCTTGACAAACCACAATGTGTTAAATTTAAATATTGACTTATTGTTATTATTACATATATATGTACACGTGTTAAGAGTATTTAAATTAAATATATTGATTTAAATACATTTCGTAATAAGAGCATCTGGTAACTCTACCCCAATTTTGCTATATGAAAATGAAAATGAAAAGGTTTATTGGCAATCTATAGTCCATATGGCAAATATTATTAATACAATGACTTCATACACTAAGGGTAGAAATATATACAATTGATTAGAAATAATACTGCACTGTCGAAGTTAAGTGGAGCTACAGACAGACAGACGTTTTCGTACCAAGAAGTCCATAGCTTAGGCCTTAGAGGATAAATGGCAGGACTCATGGATAGCTTGGATGATCGGGTTGGTTGATTTTTTAATTCTTTGCATTAGAATGTGTTGAGCACGTCTTGTTACCTCCGGGAAGCTCGGGACATTGCGGGTAGCAAACATTTGCGAAGCTGAGCATCTCGGGGTAATTGTATTAGAGTCTAAAAGAACTGTTGTACAGCAAATTTAGGGTACTGCCAGAACCTTTTTTATAATTCACCCAGAGTTGCAGACCGTATATATTACTGCAGAAAGTACGAAAGAGTGTGTCTTTAGCTTCACTTGTACAGGAACGAAAGCTCCTTATGGTCATATTCGCTTTAGCATACAGGCTTCGAGACTGTTTTCTTATATCCGAGTCATCACTCAAGGAGCTGGTAATAGTTTGACCCAATTACTTAAACTCTTGTACTTCCTCAATTACTTCACCATTCATTTTAAACCTTATGTGTAAAATGCTCTGCATCAATTGGTCCACAATTAACCCACCCCTTATATCCACAGTCTAACTATAGAGTAGATTAAGTCTAGCCTTGTAGGGGTCAGCCTAGAGATTCCGGAAATGGTCCAGAGCGGGCAGATAAATTGAGGTCCACAGTAGGATTCCTCACCAAATTAGGTTAGGGCAATCTACCTTCACCTTTGTTACGCTATGAGTTGATGCTAGGTCTTAGGCCACAATGTAGGCCTAATTTGTCTGACCCAGCTTAATTTACTGCGTTTACTTCTAACTGGGTTAAAAACACGATTAGTCACTTACTACTAGTTATTAGAGACCCTTTTCCCCTTTTGTTTAATTGTTGAGAGCGTACTTGCTGGTGGGGATCTTTTTTCCGTTGTTTGTTCTTCCCCCTTCCCTCGTTCCGTCTTGTAGCCCCGTTCCTCGTTTTCGTTCCCCTTGTCCACCTTTTCGCTGGGCTTTTCCACCAGCGACCTCTTGGTTTTTTGGTTGGTTGATCGGTAATGTATATCTATTACCGAGCACGCTCTTGTCACACAGTATATAAATACTAGTGTGGAGAATAACTCTGGTGAGCAACCAATTGGTTTCATCCACCCAGTTATTGACATAAAAGGAATTTAATAATTGTTCGATTAACTACGTACCTACTCAGTGAACCATTTTCGTTACATCCCAACTACCCACACATCAGTTTTCCATATACTGGGGGCCCCGGGAGATAAAAATTTTGGTGTCAATGTCACCAATTTTTATGTCTGAGTATAGACTAGCTAACTATTTGACTGTAAATATCGAAGGATATTATATTGCCCCTTTACAAGTCCCTAGTCAGGCCTCATTTAGAATATGCCGTTCAGTTTTGGTGCCCGTACTTGCGTGAGGATATTGATAGGTTAGAAAGGGTTCAGCGTCGTGCCACGAAACTTATTCCGTCATTGCGCAATAAGCCTTATGAAGATAGGATTAAAGAGCTAGACCTGTATTCACTCGAAACTAGGAGATTAAGGCGGGAGCTTATTGAAGTTTTCAAAATCGTTAATAACATCGATAACGTAAATTTTGACAAATTGTTCACTTTTGATAATAGTAATACTCGCAATAACGGATTTAAGTTGCGTGGCAGGCGTTTTATTACTAATATCGCTAAAAACTTCTTTACGTTTAAAGTAATTGATAAATGGAATAATCTTCCCGCGTCAGTCGTTCATTCTACCAGCGTTAATATGTTTAAGAACCGTCTTGACAGACATTTTAAAGGTATTAACGTTGTTTAATTTAAAAAACAAAGTTAGCAACGGAAGCTCTGGTGGTGGTGCTCGAGGATGAGTCTGTTGACGATGGATGCCAGCTTGTGACATGCCAGCGTGTGATGCCAGCAATAAAATTATTAAAAAAAAAAAAAAAATTAGACTAACTCGAATGTAGATGTAGCTCATAGCGTAAACTAACCCACTTTTTGTTTAACTTTACCTACTTTTTTTTTTTTTTTTTTTATCTCTCTCTCTCTCTCTCTCCTTACTTTGCATGTCTCTACCTCTTTTCTTGCATGTTTGTATTTGCATGGTATGACAGTGAGTTAAGACTGTGTTTGCATGGTTTGTAAGCGTTCTTATTTTACTTCTTTTCATCTTTCACCCCTCTCCTATTCTCTCCGACTATCTTTCTGACTTGTCGGCAGTGGCCGGCGGATGATGATGGTGAGACACTTTTCCTCTTTTTCTGAATGAATGTTAACCCATGAGTGATAGGTGTTGCTCTTACTTAACCCTTATTCTCTTCTCTTCTCTTAACCCGCTACTCTTTCCTTTCTCTCGGGCTAACCTTAGAGTGGATCTTAGGGTCTTTGTTAGCCTTAGCTTCTGTAGATCTGTAGATCTCATGGAGAAGATGTAGCATTTAATTAGAAGAGAAAATATACATCCATAAGATGAAACTATCGATGGTCTTTACCATAAGAAAAGGAAAAGTGAAAGTTAGAAGATAAAATTACAATTCCCCAGCATTTATGTTTTGTTGTAAAACTAGTCGCGCCTTTAATGCTGTTTGTCGCTGAGGTCATGTGTCTGTCAATGTTGTAGTAGGATGCGTTACCACTCCTACTGTCAAAGGAATAGTTACTGGAAGTTCAGTGTCTCCAGTTGTTACTGGCGGTGAGAAGGTTCTCCAAAGTCCATTGTTTTGGGTCCAGGCTCTAAGGGTACAAAAGAGAAATGTCTCTTGTTGTGTCACCCGTTGAAGTCCTTAATTTGACCACTCTTGTTACCCCGTCTGCCCCTGGTCTGAGTTCTAAAACTCTAGCCAGAGGCCAGTATTGTCTTGGAGTACTGTCATGTATGAGAACAAGGTCCCCTACCTTAATTGTGTCAGACCAATCCTTCTTAGTCATTTGGTTATGTCTCTCCCTTAGACCCATCAAGTACTCAGTTTTCCGCTGTTTAATGAAATGAGCTTTAACTCTAGTTAAATGTTGTAACTTAGTCTGGAGCTCATCATGTCGTTGAGTCCAGTTTGGGTCTTCTGAAGAGTCTATATAGTAGTCCGGCAGGAGACTAACTTGTTCTCCCCGAATCAAATGATTTGGAGTTAATGGTTCCGGGATCATTAATGTTGTCACTTACATAAGAGAGTGGTCTATTGTTAATGATGTTCTCAATCTCAGCCAGGAGAGTGAGCAACTCAAACAAGTGTATCTGTTTTTTACCATTTGCTTTCTTCAAGCAATTCTTTACTGCTTGTATATTCCTCTCCCAGATAGAACCATACCAAGGAGAGGCAACCGGAATATACTTCCACTTTATGTTTGAATTTTGTATATAAATTGTGTGAATTCATTGCTTAACAAATCGTGGATGACTTGTTCACCAGCCTTGAAATATGTAGCATTGTCAGTCCAAACTGTCTTGGGTACTGAATGTCGTGCACAGAATCTCTTAAAGACAGCAACAAAAGACTCTGCTGTAAGGTCCTCCACAACATCCAGATAAACAGCTCGTGAGGCAGCACATGTAAACAGTACAATGTACATTTTTTGTTCAGTGTCAGCCAACCCCACAGTCAATGCTCCTGTATAGTCAATGCCTACAGTCTCAAAGGGTCTGTTGAGAGTAACTCTCTCCTCTGGCAAAGCAGGAGGATTTGGTATCCTATAGGGCCTAGCATGAATACGCCTACATGTGATACACTCACTCAGGACTGTTTTAACAGTGATCCTTCCCTTGGGTATCCAATAAGTTTTTCTTAATGTAGTTAGTGTCTGTGGTACCCCCATATGATGTACATCATTGTGTGTGTTTGTCTGATGATTAATGTTGTCAAATAGCTAAATCTAGGTAAAAGGATTGGATGTTTGCTTTTGTAAGACAGTTTTGATTTGTCTAATCTCCCTTTACACCTTAGATGGCATTCCTCATCTCTGAACAAATTTAGATCCACAACTACTGATGGTACAGGTTCTTTTGTTTGTTTCCCATTAGTCAAGAATTCTAACTCTTTATTGTACTCCTTTTGTCGTGCATGCGCTATCCAGTACTTGGTTGCAACTTCTGTATAATTATGATTGTTTTTATTAGCTGTTTGTTTATTGTAGTTAAACAGTTGTGAGCAAACCTCAAACAGTAAGCTGTGACCCTGACAAGTTTGCTGAAATCAGAATAATGTTCATAATTAGTGATTGGTTCAACCTTTTCATTTGAAAAGATTAAATTTAATGTCAAGTTGCTTTTGCCAAGCAAAGGGGGGGTGGGGGATGCTGTAGGTGCAACAAGGAAACTTGGAGGTGGCGTTATCCCCCAAGAGAAAGAGAGAGAGAAAGGAGGAGAGGTGTTCACTTGGCTCCTCAGGTTAGATAAATATGCCGTACAAAGTGCCATTTCAAGGCAATTTTGAGAATAAATCTAAAAATGAATATGACAAGAACCAACTTAGGTTCTTATGGTTCAGGGATCCATTTGATTTGAATAAAGGGCTCATAACCTATAGATTTAATGTTGTGTTGTTTGGAGCCAATTGCTCACCTAGCCTATTAGCAATGACAATTAGACATCATTTGAACCAGTTTAATAACTCTTTAACAATGAATTTCCTCAAGGAACATTTTTACGTAGACAATCTAATAGGCTCAACAACAACAAAATCTGAATTATCTGAGGTCTATGAACACTCTCAAAACATTATGCAACAAGGTAACTTTGAACTTAGTGCGTGGATTTCAAATGATGAGGAATTAAACAAAAAGATTTTAAAGGATAATAATGGTCTTACTGATCCATCAGACAGAGTTAAAACTTTAGGTATGAACTGTTATTTGGATGCATCTTCTATCAGTCATGATTCAATCTGTACTAAAGGTTTTAAACTTGATGAGGAAGTAAATATTAAAAGACAAATATTATCAGAGGCTTCAAAAAATTTTGACCCCATGGGTCTATTCCTGCCTTCAACAATAAAATCAAAGATTCTCCTCCAAGAAGTTTGGATGACAAATGTTGGGTGGGATGATCCAATAACAAATGGATAGCAAAAATTTTGGAAGAAGTTAGCTGCTGATTTAACAAAAGTGCAGAACATTAAAATTCAAAGGTGCTGTGGGTTTAGGGATAAGCCACAGAGACTTCATGTGTTTGCTGATGCAAGCACACATGCTTATGGGTACTGTGCATACCTTGTAAGTCCTACAGAAAATCATCTAATTTATGCAAAAGGGAAAGTTGCACCCCTCAAACCTACCCGAACCATACCTCAACTGGAACTATTGGCTGCTGCGTTAGCCATTAAAACCAATTCATTGCTTAAGGATGCTTACCATGTTGTGAACATAACTGATATCCACATCTGGCTTGACAGTCAGATTTGTCTTGCCTGGATACGGAATGCTAGCATTAATAGTAAGAATATCTTTGCAAGAAATAGGCTAAAAGAAATAGCTGAAGCTAATGAAAGACTACAAGTAAACTTTCACTATGTTCCAACTAAACAAAATCCAGCAGACTTTCTGACCAGAGGTTTATCCTACAAGTTGTTGAAGTCAAACAAAACTTGGTTCATGGGACCTAAGTGGCTCTGTAATACAGACCAATGGCCTGTGGAACAAGTTAACTTGACATTAAATTTAATCTTTTCAAATGAAAAGGTTGAACCAATCACTAATTATGAACATTATTCTGATTTCAGCAAACTTGTCAGGGTCACAGCTTACTGTTTGAGGTTTGCTCACAACTGTTTAACTACAATAAACAAACAGCTAAATAAAAACAATCATAATTATACAGAAGTTGCAACCAAGTACTGGATAGCGCATGCACGACAAAAGGAGTACAATAAAGAGTTAGAATTCTTGACTAATGGGAAACAAACAAAAGAACCTGTACCATCAGTAGTTGTGGATCTAAATTTGTTCAGAGATGAGGAATGCCATCTAAGTGTAAAGGGAGATTAGACAAATCAAAACTGTCTTACAAAAGCAAACATCCAATCCTTTTACCTAGATTTAGCTATTTGACAACATTAATCATCAGCAAACACACACAATGATGTACATCATATGGGGTACCACAGACACTAACTACATTAAGAAAAACTTATTGGATACCCAAGGGAAGGATCACTGTTAAAACAGTCCTGAGTGAGTGTATCACATGTAGGCGTATTCATGCTAGGCCCTATAGGATACCAAATCCTCCTGCTTTGCCAGAGGAGAGAGTTACTCTCAACAGACCCTTTGAGACTGTAGGCATTGACTATACAGGAGCATTGACTGTGGGGTTGGTTGACACTGAACAAAAAATGTACATTGTACTGTTTACATGTGCTGCCTCACGAGCTGTTTATCTGGATGTTGTGGAGGACCTTACAGCAGAGTCTTTTGTTGCTGTCTTTAAGAGATTCTGTGCACGACATTAGTACCCAAGACAGTTTGGACTGACAATGCTACATATTTCAAGGCTGGTGAACAAGTCATCCACGATTTGTTAAGCAATGAATTCACACAATTATATATACAAAATTCAAACATAAAGTGGAAGTATATTCCGGTTGCCTCTCCTTGGTATGGTTCTATCTGGGAGAGGAATATACAAGCAGTAAAGAACTGCTTGAAGAAAGCAAATGGTAAAAAACAGATACACTTGTTTGAGTTGCTCACTCTCCTGGCTGAGATTGAGAACATCATTAACAATAGACCACTCACTTATGTAAGTGACAACATTAATGACCCCGGAACCATTAACTCCAAATCATTTGATTCGGGGAGAACAAGTTAGTCTCCTGCCGGACTACTATATAGACTCTTCAGAAGACCCAAACTGGACTCAACGACATGATGAGCTCCAGACTAAGTTACAACATTTAACTAGAGTTAAAGCTCATTTCATTAAACAGCGGAAAACTGAGTACTTGATGGGTCTAAGGGAGAGACATAACCAAATGACTAAGAAGGATTGGTCTGACACAATTAAGGTAGGGGACCTTGTTCTCATACATGACAGTACTCCAAGACAATACTGGCCTCTGGCTAGAGTTTTAGAACTCAGACCAGGGGCAGACGGGGTAACAAGAGTGGTCAAATTAAGGACTTCAACGGGTGACACAACAAGAGACATTTCTCTTTTGTACCCCTTAGAGCCTGGACCCAAAACAATGGACTTTGGAGAACCTTCTCCACCGCCAGTAACAACTGGAGACACTGAACTTCCAGTAACTATTCCTTTGACAGTAGGAGTGGTAACGCATCCTACTACAACATTGACAGACACATGACCTCAGCGACAAACAGCATTAAAGGCGCGACTAGTTTTACAACAAAAAATAGATGCTGGGGAATTGTAATTTTATCTTCTAACTTTCACTTTTCCTTTTCTTATGGTAAAGACCATAGACAGTTTCATCTTATGGATGTATATTTTCTCTTCTAATTAAATGCTACATCTTCTCCATGAGATGGTGAGGATAGTCACTGTTAATCAGATTAACAGGCATTTACAGTCAAATAGTTAGCTAGTCTATACTCAGACATAAAAATTGGTGACATTGACACCAAAATTTTTATCTCCCGGGGCCCCCAGTATATGGAAAACTGATGTGTGGGTAGTTGGGATGTAACGAAAATGGTTCACTGAGTAGGTAGGTAGTTAATCGAACAATTATTAAATTCCTTTTATGTCAATAACTGGGTGGATGAAACCAATTGGTTGCTCACCAGAGTTATTCTCCACACTAGTATTTATATACTGTGTGACAAGAGCGTGCTCGGTAATAGATATACATTACCGATCAACCAACCAAAAAACCAAGAGGTCGCTGGTGGAAAAAGCCCAGCGAAAAGGTGGACAAGGGGGAACGAAAACGAGGAACGGGGCTACAAGACGGAACGAGGGAAGGGGGAAGAACAAACAACGGAAAAAAGATCCCCACCAGCAAGTACGCTCTCAACAATTAAACAAAAGGGGAAAAGGGTCTCTAATAACTAGTAGTAAGTGACTAATTGTGTTTTTAACCCAGTTAGAAGTAAACGCAGTAAATTAAGCTGGGTCAGACAAATTAGGCCTACATTGTGGCCTAAGACCTAGCATCAACTCATAGCGTAACAAAGGTGAAGGTAGATTGCCCTAACCTAATTTGGTGAGGAATCCTACTGTGGACCTCAATTTATCTGCCCGCTCTGGACCATTTCCGGAATCTCTAGGCTGACCCCTACAAGGCTAGACTTAATCTACTCTATAGTTAGACTGTGGATATAAGGGGTGGGTTAATTGTGGACCAATTGATACAGAGCATTTTTCACATAAGGTTTAAAATGAATGGTGAAGTAATTGAGGAAGTACAAGAGTTTAAGTAATTGGGTCAAACTATTACCAGCTCCTTGAGTGATGACTCGGATATAAGAAAACAGTCTCGAAGCCTGTATGCTAAAGCGAATATGACCATAAGGAGCTTTCGTTTCTGTACAAGTGAAGCTAAAGACACACTCTTTCGTACTTTCTGCAGTAATATATACGGTCTGCACTCTGGTGAATTATAAAAAAGGTTCTGGCAGTACCCTAAATTTGCTGTACAACAGTTCTTTTAGACTCTTACATAAATTACCCCCGAGATGCTCAGCTTCGCAAATGTTTGCTACCCGCAATGTCCCGAGCTTCCCGGAGGTAACAAGACGTGCTCAACACATTCTAATGCAAAGAATTAAAAAATCAACCAACCCGATCATCCAAGCTATCCATGAGTCCTGCCATTTATCCTCTAAGGCCTAAGCTATGGACTTCTTGGTACGAAAACGTCTGTCTGTCTGTAGCTCCACTTAACTTCGACAGTGCAGTATTATTTCTAATCAATTGTATATATTTCTACCCTTAGTGTATGAACTGTCATTGTATTAATAATATTTGCCATATGGACTATAGTCTGCCAATAAACCTTTTCATTTTCATTTTCATATAGCAAAATTGGGGTAGAGTTACCAGATGCTCTTATTACGAAATGTATTTAAATCAATATATTTAATTTAAATACTCTTAACACGTGTACATATATATGTAATAATAACAATAAGTCAATATTTAAATTTAACACATTGTGGTTTGTCAAGACCATAGTTCTGGTACGTTCTACGGTCACAATGACTGAAAGGACAGTGAAGCATGCTGATAATGACATGAAATCATCATAAGATCTAATACTTTTTGTCTAAGTATATGCAATTTGCAAACTCCTCTAAAGTGTATAATTATAATCAGTCGTGGTGGAATAAATCTTCAAACTACTTTTGCCGTGATATATATATATATATATATATATATATATATATATATATATATATATATATATATAATCTTGTTTCATGTTCATGATTATGCAAAGAAACTAGGCTGTGGCGGGGTTATCTAGCTATGTTGCTCGACATAATACTTAAATACTATTTAAATTCGGTTGTGATGTCCGTTACAATAAGGAAAACAATAAGAGAGAACTTTATAAATTTTAGACAATGAGGAAACCTGTAAACTGTGGAGAGACTTGCTTGGTACTATATACGATGCAGGCAGGAAGGAGGGGCCAATCGCGAATCTCCGAAACTATTGAAATTACACCTTTTTTGAAAAGACTGTGTAGTGTGTAAGATGCATGCGTGTGTAGTAAGGGATATAGTGAGAAGCGCGTGTTTGAGAGTATGCTGGACTGCTTACAGGGTAGACGTGACATGTAAAAAGGCCAGATGAAGAGGACAGTGATGGGAGAAACAGGGTTCAGGCACTTCCTGCCTTCTGCTGGAATGCCACATACAAACTCCTTATATATATATATATATATATATATTATATATTTATTTATTTATTTATTTAAATTCGACTCTTGTAAATATGCATAGCGGGTTATTATGAGTCAGAAGTTATAATGAGATCGATGTACAGTTCCCTCGAATGATCTGTTAAATAATTTTAAATTAAATATTAGGGCTCGCTTACGCCATTGCAGAATCGAATATCGCGTGATGATACAACTTTCAGTTTTACGTTTTTAATACAAGTGAAAAGCGTATGGTGCGTTCTATGAGTACATTATTATGATTGAAAGTATTTTTGTGGCCATTTGTACAGATAATGATGTTTTTATACGAGATCTGATATCATAAAGTATTAAATTATAAGATTTTAAACGTTGTATAACGGTAGGCTTCAGTTCTGTAAAGACATGATTGGTACAGCTAATGACAAAAACAATAAGCATGAACATTCTGTGTGATTGATGTAAACAGTGGCCTGACTGGTGTGAAAACAAATACGTTTATTATGAGAATTATGAGGAATTGTGAACAGCCGTTAAATTAGAGAAATGATAATTAAAGTAATGTGAATAGTCCTAACTATAACTACAAGTAGAAAGGTTCTTAATGAAAAATCTCTCAACTTTCAGTACCTATTTCCCGCTGCATCTATTTAAAAATAACCTTAGTAACCTTAGTAAGAGAACCAGGGTCTTGCTATGTTGGTCATGTTGCACCTGTCTCTGGTACTGCGCATGATAGTAAAGATTCGTTAATTCAGTTTTTATCAGAAAATGTTCAAAACATTGATGAACTAGTGGCTATTGGATGTGATCGAACTCCTGTAAACACAGGAAGGCATAATGGAATTATTAGCCTCTTAGAATTGGTATTAGGTAGACCTTTGCAGTGGCTAATATGTCAATTGCACGCTAACGAACTTCCACTTCGCCACTTGTTATATCACATTGATGGGAGCACAACAGGACCTGATACCTATGTGCTCAGGTAAATGCTCTCAGAATTTGTCTGCAAAAAATCCAGGAACTTTATCTCATGCAAGGTGGATAACTACAGCAAATCGAATTCTACACTTATACATTGCTAAAGATAAACCATCAGAGAACCTTCGTGCATTAGCAACATTTGTAATGAAAGTTTATGCTCCAATGTGGTTTACCATTAAGTCAAAATCTTCATGCATAGAAGGAGGAAGACATGTCTGGGAAACCATTTCAAGATCAAGATACCTTCCATTTGAGCTGAGAAACGTTGTAGATTCTTCAGTACAACGCAACGCTTATTTTGCTCACCCAGAGAACCTATTGCTCTCCATGATCACCGATGATCAGGAGCACATCAGAGAGCTGGCAATTCGAAGAATTATGCTTGCAAGAAGCAAAACACAAAAGGAAATCCGAAAGTTTATAATACCAAGGCTGAACTTTGGAGCAAAAGAATACATTGATCTTATTAACTGGAAAGAAAAAAGGCGATTAAGTCCTCCGCTTTTGCAGCAATTAAAGGAGAAGGAATTGAGAGAGCTCGCTTCCAAACAGTCAGATTTTGGAGGCTAGGGATGAGCTAGGCTGGAACTCGATGTGCAGCTACCTCCACGTGGTGACTTCTGTGTACTTTGTTTATATATATATATATATATATATATATATATATATATATATACACACAAAGTAGCGGAATGCTGCCAGAAATGTTCAAATTAGGAAGCGAATTTTTGCCCTCGCTGGGGACCCTGAACAATTAATTCAAGGGACATCAAATTTTGAGTGAACATTGACAGTAGCCCGTTGACAACTTTTGCAGGTATTCCAATTCGATATTTGAAAAACAAATCTTTTCGTCCATTTTCACTCCACCCTAAATTATATATACAGTATATATATATATATATATATATATATATATATATATATATATATATTATCTGATTTCATAATTGAATTAATATAAAATTCAAGAACAGACATAAAGTTGATAACTTAATGCACTGTATTGGATATTTTTCACGATTGTTAACCCATGGTAACTACAGCGCAATTTTTCTGGCATGCCCCAATTTCCATTCAGGGTATATAAGAGAGTCCCAAGATCGTATCACTAACCCTGTTCAGTACATATCTTGTAAAACATTACATTCTGTTACTTCACGTGTGACAATTTCCAAAATGGAGAATTTCAATTCCAGGGAAGTTTTAAAAATTTATTAAATTTCTTATCGAATAATAACACTGGTCAACAAAGTTTTTGCTTCAGACTCAAAAGTAAATGTATTCTACTAAGTTGAGGATGCTGATTTCGAATATAAACTTTTTTTTTGCATATCGGGTCGGGGTTTTACTGTTCAGAAGGTGGATTTGTTTGGTTGATCGTATTTCCTGTAGATTTTTCATTAATGATTACTTTTCAAATGTTGTGTTTAACTATGTTTTCAGCTACTTTTCTCTCTTTTCAGATTTGATGACAATGTGTGCTTCTAGAGGTTGCAGAAATAAACTTGATTCATTCTGCTACATTTGTGGTTTATTCACTTCACCTTCACAACGCAGGAACATTACACCACTCATTAAAATAGCCTACAATCACTACTTTGGTTGTCAACTTGGAGACCAAGAAAAAAGCTGGGCACCACATGTTTGCTGCACTTTCTGTTCAAACCAGATAAGAGACTGGCTGAATGGTAAACGAAAAAGCATGCCATTTGCAGTGCCAATGATTTGGCAAAAATATCATGTGAATGACCTACTTCTGCCGAATCAAAATAACCATCAGTATCTCTACAGAGTTCGAATCTGTCAGCAGCATTGCGGAACACATTTTGGAGCATGACAGGGGTTATTTTTGTAACTGCTGTTACGATACGAGCACGTAAATCTTGCAGATCTGTAACCCTCATTTCATAGACGTTTGATTTGATAAAGCCCCATGCAAAGAAATCCAAGGGCGTTAGGTCAAGAGATCGAGCCGCCCAGGGCCTGTTGCCTTCACATCCGATCCACCGATTTAGAAATCGTTCATTTAGGTACTCCCGAACAATGTTTGCGTAATGATAAGGTTGAAAGGCGACGGTGTTTAAAATGCCATCTGAATGAAGCTGGTACATTTACGTGCTCCTATCGTAACAGCAGTTACAAAAATAACCCCTGTCATGCTCCAAAATGTGTTCCTCAATGCTGCTGACAGATTTGAACTCTGTAGAGATACTGATGGTGCTCATGTAGAATCATATGCTTAAGTATTCATTAAATGTATGCCTTCTATTATACTGTTATTGAATTTTACCCTTTTTGCTACGTTTTCACTGAAATAGATAGGGACTTTATAAACACCCTGTATATAAAATGCAAGTTTGGAAAAAATGTTAAATTTCTTTATTTATTTTTGCTAAGTAATTGATGAATTAGTTCTTTTTTTAAATTACCTAATCATTTTTTAGATTAAGCTTAATCATGTAATCGTGTTAAATTCTACAATGTTCATTTTTTTTATACATTCTCTCTTAGTTGTAAAAGATGAAGTCATATCTTGCCAAAACTGTAAATTAACACTTAGTTTTAAATTTTAAGCATTTAATTTTGGCTTATATGCATGTTTAATTTTAATCTATAATAAAATGCATATTTCAATTTCCATTTTTAGTTAACTCGACAAATCATGATAACATCAGATATGTCATTATCCTGTTTAAAAGAAAATATGACTTCAGCTTCAAATATCTTGCTTATCTACCAATATGCTGTTACAGCCAAAATTTACTTTTATCTTCAAATATTTTGCAAAAAAATCAGCCTATTGAGATAAAACAAAACAGGTGAACATTAAATAATAATGATGTCAACAAATTATTTTTGAAATTACCATTCGGATTATTCTGATCTGACTTGGAGGCTGAAGTATTACCTGTAATATTTTAGAAGCAGTAAAATTCAGTTAGAGGATCTCTTTCCCTTCTCATTTGAGTCCCGCTTCCTCCAAAGAACCTACGAGTAGTTTTAAGAAAGAATAAACATTTTCCCGATACGCTACAAGAAGAATCGAGGAACCGTTTGATAATTTAGTCAGTTTTCACAGAATCCTCCCATCCACTACAAGAAGAAATCGGACTGTAGTATAAAAGAAACTACTGCGATTCCCTACACGGTACCAGCTACCCCAGAGTGAGAAATCCGTTGCTACCATGTAACCGGACCCCTCCCCCCCCCCCCAACCTCGAACCGCCCAAGGCCATAAAGGGTTAACATATATTAAATCCCTGAATTGAATTGAAACGCTGTTCAAGATCGTACTGTATAGCACACACACACACACACACACACACACACACACACTCTTCTTCTCTCTAGCTATCCATATATATGTACAGTCGCCTCACAGGCGACTCCGTACATGTGGCAACGCTGCAGTGATAGTCAAGGTACCCCAACTGGGGAAGGTGGGGTGGAGGGGGGACAACCGAGTCGAACAACATATAACACAGACATATGTATCTAAAGGACAATTGAATGTGCATTCACTGACATACAGGTAATTATATTTTAATGTCTGTGTTCATAAAGATAAACAATTAATATGATCGTATACAGCGTTGAACTCCATGTAGTTTACTAGTCTTAACGGTAATAAGGTTCCATTATGATTACTGTAAGTCTATATGAACAGCTACCACAATACAACTTCTTATATACTGGTGAATTTGAACCAAAAATAGACATTACACAACCAATTACAATTACATTACAATAGTTTATAATATTTAGAGATTAGCTAGTCGAGAAAATGTAAATTTATGGACAACTTAACTTGTTATGCTTTGCTATTTTTGTGAATGTAAAATATTTTTATATAATTACATTTTGAAATGAGTCTAAATTATCATATTTTTGGTGTTCAATTTTCTGTAAATATAGATTTTGTTTTGTAATAAAAATTTTAAAATTTCAAATAATCAGTAAGAGAATCAGCTAAATTTGGCCGATGCCAATGCCAAAAAAATGGCCGATTCTGCCATTGCCGATGGATCAGTACACCAGTAGTCTTTATTGATTTTGCTAATTTTGAGGGCCAGGTTCTTTACTGATAAATATACTATTCAATTTGATGTAATAACGTGTTTTGTAGATTTAATGACTCACACATGTTGTTTATACCCTCGTGCAATCGCAAGTTTCTTTAAAAATATCATCTTATTTGTTAAATTTTAATACAAAAAATGTCTCATTTAATTTTTTTTACAGATAAGATAGTATAATGGCTCCAAATAAGGAAATTTTATACAAGAATAGGTTGAAAATTATTGTTCTCCATAAAGAAGGCAACACTCGAAGACAAATAGCTGCTAAAGCTGGAGTATCATTTTCTACTGTTTCCAAAACACTTTCTCATCACTCACAAACTGGGGATGTGAAGAACAAAACAGGTTGAGGATGGAAGCCAAAACATCTAAAACGGATGATGAGTATTTGATAATGTTGAGCACGCGCAATGGAAAGACGACTGGTAGGTGAGGAAGGGGAATGAGGGAGTATGGAAGTTGGTTGTGTAATGTCTATTTTTGGTTCAAATTCACAAGTATATAGACTTGCAGTAATCATAATGGAACCTCATCTACACTAATAATTGTGATGGTCGAACTGCCTGCAGACTCTCTTTCTTTGTTTCTTATGGCCTGCCAAACCACTGGCCAGATTTGGATGAGACTTTGGAGATAAGGGTAACTGAGGCCGGGAAGAACATAGGCTATGTGCCGTTGGCTTCGGAGGTCATCTGAGGCCGCTAGAGGCCTCTGTATTGCTGATTGGTTGAAAAATAGTGACATCATAGACACGTCGAAAAGATAGTGGTATAAAATGAGCGGAGCTCTATCATAGATACGTCATAATATGGGCGGAGCTCTAGCATAATAAATAAATATATATATAAGGTTGTAACATATATTCTGCTCGATTTTTTAGTTCATTCAGAACAAAAATGAAAGGACTTATAAGGACAAATTTGCTAGAATTTTTAGTTTATTCACAACAAAAATGAAATGAAAATGAAATGAAAATGAAATGGTTTATTGGCAGACTATAGTCCATACGACAAATATTATTAATACAATGACAGTTCATATACTAAGGATAGAAATATATACAATTGATTAGAAATAATACTGTAATGTCGAAGTTAAGTTGAGCTGCAGACAGACGTTTTCGTACCAAGAAGTCCACAGCTTAGAGGATAAATGGCAGGACTCATGGATAGCTTGGATGATCGGGTGGTTTAATGCATTAGATGTTGAACACGTCTTGTTACCTCCGGGAAGCTCGGGTCATTGCGGGTAGCAAACATTTGCGAAGCTGAGCATCTCGGGGGTAATTTATGTAAGAGTCTAAAAGACCTGTTGTACAGCAAATTTAGGGTTCTGCCAGAACCTTTTTTATAATTTACCCACAGTTGCTGTCCGTATATATTACTGCAGAAAGTACGAAAGAGAGTGTCTTTAGCTTCACTTGTACAGAATCGAAAGTTCCTTATGGACATATTCGCTTTAGCACACAGGCTTCGAGATTGTTTTCTTATATCCGAGTCATCACTCAAGGAGCTGGTAATAGTTTGACCCAGATACTTAAACTCTTGTACTTCCTCAATTACTTCACCATTCATTTTAAACCTTATATCAGCTGGCTGATTACAGCTTTTAGGATGAAATTGCATAACCTTAGTTTTTGTAACATTAAAAAGAATATCATGTTTCTGCGAATACATTCGCAGACATTTAGTAGCCGATCCAGACCTTTAACAGAGGGACTTATTAACACCATATCATCGGCATAAACTAAGTTCTTTATCCTTGTGTATCTATACAACATCCCACTGTTGCCTCATTAAGTGAAGCAATTAATCCGTCGATATACACATGAAACAGCATAAAGGAGAGCAAGGAGCCTTGTCTCACCCCGCAAGAGGAACCAAAACACTCGGATAGTACATTGCCCCACCTAACAGTGAAAGATTGGTGGGAATACCAAAATTTCAATAAATTTAATACATGGGAACCTTCCTGCTAGTTTTGCAAATAAAATATTGTGGTTCACCCTGTCATATGCCTTACTTATATCTACGAAACAGCTATAAATAGTTGAATTACTGTCAATGTAGTATTGTTTCTTTAAGTACATAGAAACAGGTCAGTTGAGTGGGACCTTTTAAAGCCAAACTGATTAGGAGATGTCCATAGGAAATCATTTAATCAGCGTAACAAGAGTTTTTCTAGTAGTTTCGAGAAGCAGGAAGCGACAGCAATAGGCCTGTAATTATTGCTGGACAGAATGTCTCCGTACTTATTTTTGACCAGGGGCAAGATATATACAGATATATGCAGACATACTACGTCATTTGCATATTTTAAGTGCTCATTCGATAAGTCATCTACCCCTGACGTAGAACCAGTCTTTAACTCTTTAATTAACCTCTTTACTTCAGAAAATGATATTAAAGTATTTTCCATTGTCCCTCCCACAATCGTTTCGTTGCAATCTATCTTAAGATTATCCCTACTCACACTGTTAAGAATGTTAGAATAGTGGTTTTTCCATAACTTTGCAATTTCATCCTCCCCCGACACCCATCGATTGTCGGAGGGAAGACATTTCTGACACCCGTTTGATTCTTAACAAATTTCCAAAATTTTTTATTATCGTTATTTATGCGAGCTTCACAGGCTTTTGATGCTCGAATAGACTCTTCTTCCTGTTTACATCGCCCTATGGCCGCCTTATACTGACCCCGACTTCTACACATATTCAAGTATACTGGTCCTAATCTGGGTCTACCATGAAAGCACCACAAATCATAGGTGTCTTTCGATTCCCTCTTCAGGGGGGCAATAAAATCATTCCATCCAGGAATAATCTTACTATGATAGTTGAACGATTTAAGCAGGGGCTTCCTGCTTCTCTTAACAGGGATATCATCTTACTATAATACCTATCTATGAGTTTACAGTGAGAATCATTTGAGCAAGGATTATTACAGGCAAGGTGCAAAATTTCTAAATTATTAAAGAGGTGACTTGTTCTCTCTTTGTATTCTATTCTCTGCTGCATCGTAACATTGGACCAATCGACGCGATTATTCTTACCTATTGAGTTCTTGTTAAGTCGTGTTGCACATAAATTGGTAACGTTAATTAATATTTCTAATGGTCTATGATCAGAAAGAAAGAAATCATGCAGAATATGAACTCTAACAATTCGATCCTTTAGATTATTACTAGTGAGACAATGATCAATCCACCTGGTGGTACCACTCATATCACTAACGTATGTAAAATTACCACTGGCTACCCCTAATACATCTACATCACTTATACTTAAATTGGCCGACTCGCACATGTTACCCAATTCTACAGAGAATTCCGAGTTCACATGTGCGTTAAAGTCCCCCATTATTTTACAGTGAGAATATTTGGGGTTATCTGATAATGACTTAATTTTGTACAGCAAATCAATGTATTCATCTAGATTACTGCCGTTGTTATATGGTAAATAGCAGTTTACAATTAATATGCAATCATTGTTCACTTGTAATTCAATGCCTAACAACCTTACATTATCGCTTGTTAAAAATTTATGTTTTGACAAATTTTTCCTTATTAAGAAAGCAACACCACCAAAAGGCCTACCGTACATTAATTCATCTGACAAGTCTACTGCTGATGACCCATGGTATAAAGTCATCATGGATGGTAAGAGGAATTTTAGCTCTTGCTTAGGTAGCCAGTGCTCCTGCAGGAGTATCAAATCTGCACTGTCGCAGATTTTATGAACATCTACAGTTGAATTCCTCACTGACCTTACATTATATGAGACTATTTTCAACAAGTTATCCGCCATGACTGCTAGAGAATTTATTATTAGTAAGATTATTATTATTTTACACAGTACAACTTTCAGGCATTACCGTTAGGTCGCCTATTATTATTATTATTATTATTATTATTCTTTTGCCTGTTATCAAATCTCTCGGAAAAGTGAATAAACTCCTTAACAATAATACCGTCTGGCCATTGACTCATATTATACGGGTTGAAATGCGCATTTACAACTTCAATTATTACTTTAAATGAGTTACAATACGGAGATTTCGTGTTTAGTTTATTAACTATCAATATACTGTGTTCACCAGTGATTTCTTCCATCATGTGTCGAATATCGCTTGCCTCGTTCGAGAGCTGAATTCTCGACACAAAAAGGGTGAGATTCCCCATCGGTGGCCTCGCCGCGGAGACCGGTTGAGGAAACCTTCGGGAAGGGTGCCTATTAACAGTTACCCACCCGTCGTCCTCCTCCCTCGATCTCCCTGAGGCAGGGTTCGCTTGCCTGGGGGATGGGTGGCACAACCTTTGGGGGATAGGAGGCCCCTCCCTTACTCTGTGGCTTGGTGAGGGTCTGTTAGCGGTGTTTATAACCTGACGGCCGCGCGTGCCCCTCCTTCTTCGGTGGGACGGGGGGAGAACTGCGCACCGAGCGAGGCGTAATCGAACACCTCTCCTCTGTAGTGGGAGGCAGGGAAGAGGGCAATGATGCCTCGTCTCTCGGCATTGGACCGTCCCTGTTCCTCATTGTGAAATCGGGAGCAGGGTCCTTTCCTGAACGGGAGGGGGGGGGTTGACCGCTACCCCTGCATGCTGCGTTTCCACCCCACCTTCAGGGGTGGAGTTGGAGGCGGGGATTTCGTTTCCCTCGCTGCTCGACGCGCTTCTTGGAGATCTGGCTTGCTGAACTACTTCCGAGTAACTGGGCTTTGGGAGGAGCGTTCTTTCAATGCATCTAACTCTGACCGGAATTGTTCTAGCGAAATCGCATTTTTCTGATTTGACACCACGTTTTGGTGTTTCAGTTCAACTATCGACTTTTGTACCTCATTATACTGTTTGAGGAGCACCGAGACTTCTACGTTACCCATAGAGATTACCGGTATTCTATGGAAGTTAGTAAAATAAAAGGTAATATTGTTCTCATTATCCCGGAGGGTCGACACTTTATTTATAATGTCTTTCAGGGTATTCTCATTTCTAGAATTACCTCTACGAGTTGGGAGGGTAGCAGTGAACAGGGTGTTTAATTGTACCCTCGCATGTTCTATTTCTTCTGAATCATAAAAATCATGACAGACAGATACAAGAAGGTCTGACCTAATATGATCTACTTTGTCAAATATAAAACATAACAATGGATTTTCTACAAGATTTACAGCAGACGACCCCATTGTATCTGTAACGGCTTGCGGGGGAGCGTAGCTGGTGGGAAGATTCGCAGTGTATATGGTGGGGTAGGGCGGGAGAGGAGAACGGGATGGGGATGCTAAAAGGAGTGCCCATTCCTTGTCCCTTTAAATCATGTAAGCGTGTAAGTTTGTAAATATATCTAAAGTAAAATAACCTATTTATTTGCTTGGTCTTTCATTTAAGATTTCAGAGCCTTTACCTGGCCTTGTGAAAATATTTTGAACAGTTTATGTAGTTAAAATTCACTCGTTCATTCGTTTCGTTCGTTCATGCGTTCATAATTTTAAAGGGTTCACTCGCTCGTTCGTTCGTATGCCCACTATTTCAAGGTCACTGTTTCATACCTCATAGGTCCAAGAAGGTAGTGCCGGATGTCGCTAGAAAATTTTGAGGATATATTATATGTATTATTATTAATTAAGTATTGTGGACCATCTAATAAGATTGTAACTGGGTAATCTTGGCACATTTACAAATTTTATTTTATAGGTAACATACCGGTTCACTGACTTTAAACCCTGTTAATTTGATAGTAAGACGGAGCACAAAACTGACAAACGTCACTGGCAAATTAATGACAAATTAATCATCAATGTAATTCCCTTCTTTTTCTATAACCTCCTCCCACCTGTAGAAAAGTTTTTTTATGCCACGTTCGAAGAAATCCCTTGGTTTCGAGTTAAAAAAAAGCGATCACTTCGTTTTCGATAGCTTCCCTGGATTGCAACTTTTGTCCGTCCATCTAGGTGATGTTGCAGACTTCTGAATAAATGGTAGTCTGAAGGTGCGATGTCCGGAGAATAAGGTGGATAAGGCATTTTTTCCCAGCCAAATGCCTCCAATTGGGCAGTGGTGATTCGAGTAGTGTGAGGGCGCGCGTTATCCTGGTGGAATAGAACACCTCTGCGATTAATTAATGCAGGTCGTTTTTCTTGTAATGCCATCTTCAATCGTTGGAGTTGTTGGCAGTAGACTTCAGCTGTGATTGTTTGGTTATCTGGTAGAAGCTCAAAATGAATAATTCTTTTCATATCCCACCAAACGCATAGCAAAATTTTCTTTGGATGGGGTCCATTCCGTGGCTGAGGTTCAGGCTTTGTTTCACGGCTGAGCCACTGATGTCGACGCTTAATATTGTTATAGAGGACCCATTTTTCATCCCCAGTGACGATCCAATTCAAAAACGGTGATGTGCAAATATCGATTCGATGTTGAAGATTCACTTGTGACAAATCATGCGGAACCCATTTTCCAACCTTCACTGCTTTTCCTAACAGCTTCAAATGACGATGAATGGTCATATGGCTAACGCCGAGTTGCAGGTCAAGTTCTCTTACAGTTACCGTTGGGTTTTTCTCCACTGTTGCTTTCAGCAACTCTTCATCTAACTCATTTGGTCGTCCTGTTCGTTGATAATCTTTCAGACTGAAGTCTCCATTTCTGAACTTCTCAAACCATCTCCTACACATCCATTCGCTCACAACATCATTTCCATGAACTCTTTGAATGTTTTTTGCGGATTCACTAGCGTTAGATCCTTTATGGAAATCATACAGTATCACATGTCGAATATGCTCTTTCGTGGGCTCCATGTTTTTTCAATTACTGTAATATCGTAGGGGTGGCGTTGTAACTGTATGAAAAACACCAGAGAAAATATTCATTAGCCTAATCCTACACTAGCCTAAGTCATTCTGTATCATTCTGTATCGTGATAAAACCTGTGCGAACCTGTCGCCGAATGTATTTTGCAACATTTCTAAAACTATTTCACATTATTTGAGGTTATTATATTATCCATTGTCCGTTTTCTAATCGAGCAGAATTTATGTTACAAACCTGATATACTGTATATATACCGTATATACTCGTGTATAGGTCGAGTTTTAAGACTGAATTCTTAGGCAAAAATTAGGGGTTCGACCTATATAAGGGTAACATTTTCGTGGGTTGAAATCCGTGCACGATGGGGAGGGCTAGGAGCTACTGTTAGCTTCAGACATGAAAAATATTTACCATTTAGTAGCAGTAAACAATGAAAACATAAAATATGTACCAATTATTAAAATTACCAAATATGTACCAATTATTAAAATTACCAAATATGTACCAATTATTAAAATTACCAAATATGTACCAATTATTAAAATTACAGAATGGTAGCACAGGATGATATATAAAACATAAAATGAATACATTTTTAAAAGTTTATTTAAAGTTATTTATTATATGCCATAAAATATGGTGCTTTATTCCCCTAATTTGTTGTTCCACTACCCTCAACAACTGGGGTCGACCTACACACGAGGCATATGATAAATTAATGTTTTCTTGGCCAAAAATCAAGGGTCAACCTATACACGAGATCGACCTATACTCCGTATATACGGTATATATATATATATATATATATTAGTGATGTAGGTCTCATCCGCATCCGCATCCGCGGAACATCCGCACATTTTCTCGCATCCGCATCCGCACCCGCATCCGCACTTTGGACTGCGGATGTCGTGCGGATGTGGACCGTTGAGATAAAATGTCATTAATAAGCGGAAATTATCAAATTCTACTATATTAATAGAACTAGTTCATTGTGCGCAAAAGTGATGCAAGCGACAAGACGAGAGGCTGTTCTTGTATGAAGTTACTCTCTTGCAACCTACTTAGATCCACGTTACAAAGCTAAGTTATTTTCACCTACTCCATTAGAACGAGTTAAATCATCATTTGGCAAAGCAGTTGAAGAGCTTCAATCTCTTGAATCTGTCGCTTCGCCACCCACCAAAAGAATAAAAGTTTCAGTGACAGAACCACACCTTCAACAAGCAAATCTATCACAGAATTGTCTCTCAGTTTCTTGAGTCAAGCAGCAATGACGAGACCTAAGCGATGTCAAAAGATGCAGTAAAAATTATCGAGAGCTATCACCAAGAAAAACGCCTGGCTGCATGTGACAATCCTATTAGTTGGTGGAAAAATACGCAGAATATCTATCCATACTTGAGTAAACTTGCAAGGAAACATTTAGCCTGTCCTCCAACAAATGTACCAAGCGAGAGATTATTTAGCAGTGCTGGATTAATATATGATGAAAAGAGAAACAGACTGGCAGCAGAAAAGGCAGAAAAATTAATGTTCCTTAAGCATAACCTTCCTATAATTAAGTTTGAACATTAAACGATGAACATCTTAGTTTACTTTATTTTAATTACTCATTTATAAATATGCCTAATAAAACTTTAAACTTAATATAAATAGTTATCAAGCTAATTAAAGATCTCTTTCTATAAGGGTGGAGGTTGGGGAAAGAGGTCGGTGGGGTGCATTTGAGTTGGGTTCACGTCCCGCATCCTGGTAACACAATTATGGTTTCTAATTGTGGCTGAAACTCAACAAAATATAACGAATTTATTTGCAGACGAATTCACTAATTGATTTCTATATTAGTTAGATGCTTGATATTATTTTATATGTTCAGAGAAAAGTACAGCAATTATTGTACAATTAATCAATTATACTACATTATAGCTACAGCTCTCTCTATATAATAACTTATTATATAGTTAAACACAACAAATCTCGAATATATCCTAAAAAAAACAAAAAATGTAGACATCCGCATCCGCGGATGTTGAAATCAAACATCCTCATCTGCATCCGCATCCGCGGATGTGAAAAAAATGACATCCGCTACATCACTAATATATATATATATATATATATATATATATATATATATATATATATAAAAGAACATAGGTACTTTCCTGTCATCCCGGACCCCAAACTTTTTTCCAGTTGCCAGACTTCAATTTTGATAAAGAATATTTTCGTTAAAACTAACGAAAATATCACGACTTAACCTAACCAATTATCAAGGACGTACAGTTTACCTAACCGGGCACTCAATTAACCTAATTAGTTGGTAGGGTTAGGTTAAGTCGTGATAATAAATATTTCCTTATTTTTAACGAAAATATTCTGTGTCAAACTTGAAGTCTGGAAACTGGCAAAAAGTCTTGGGGTCCGGGATAACAGGAAAGTACCAGAACATAGGCTATTGGTGTCGGCCTCCGAGGCTTATATATATATATATATATATATATATATATATATATATATATATATATATATATAACCTCGGAGGCCGACGCCCCATAGCCTCTGTTCTGGTACTTCCCTCTATATATATATATAAAACGGGTGTGCCATAAAAAAAGGGTACAGCTTAAAAAGGCTATAAAATCAACATTTGTCATTTAATTTTAATAAAACTTGTACATAATAAAACATGTATTTATCTATATGCAAACAAGTTTTCAGAATATCAAATAATTCAAATTCTATCAACATTTAACGAAAGAGTATGATTTTTCTACTTAACATGCAAAAATTATCAAACCCTTTTAATATTTTTTTATAAAAATAATTTTTAACGTAAAATTTACCTGAAATTATTACAAAAATTGTTCGAAATGCTTTCCTTCCATTTCAATAACTTTTTATTCTTGGCCAGACTAGGGAAAACTTAGCACATCGAGTCTACAGGACTAGGATAAAAGATGTCGCTCATTTACGCGAGATCATCATTCAAAAATGGGAAGAGCTTCCACAGGAACAAGTAAATCGAGCCATAGATGAATTCCAGCCAAAAATAAAAAAAAGTTATTGAAATGGAAGGAAAGCGTTTCGAACAATTTTTTTTAATAATTTCAGGTAAATTTTACGTTAAAAATTATTTTTATAAAAAAATATTAAAAAGGTTTAATAAGTTTTGCATGTTAAGTAGAAAAATCATATTCTTTCGTTAAATGTTGATAGAATTTGAATTATTTGATATTTTAGTCTGAAAACTTGTTTACATTTAGATAAATACATATGTTTTATTGTGTAAAAGTTTTATTAAAATTAAATGGCAAATGTTGATTTTATACCCTTTTTAAAATATACCCTTTTTTATGGCACACCCGTTTTATATACATATATATACACATATATATATATATATATACATACACACACACCAATTTATAATGGTCAATTATGTAGCCAGTTTGATGCGTAAATCGGTACTATAAGGAATGATGATAATTACGATTAATTGATAATGTTATAAGTCAGTGGTGGCCAACCCCTTGTCCGCGGGCCAATAAATGGCCCACCGAGGCTGTTAGGGTTGGCCGCCGCCATCGGGTGGCAAATTTGGATCCACTTACTTGTGCGAAGAAGCATTTTCCTCAATGAATTTATTAAGAATAAGTACCAATCAGCTTTAACCGACGCTTAAAGAGGCTAAAAAAAAAAATGACACTAAAGTTCAGCTAATGTAGAAAATAATATTTTTTTTTTCAATGTTTGAATTTTCTAGTTTTTCAGGGTTCGATTTTTTGAAGGATTATATTACTTCTATTAGTGTTTGAGCATATTTTTACATATAAGTGTGTTTGTATTTCCATAAAAATTTCACTGTACTTGAATTATTTTTTATTTTACCTTATTATTCTAGTCTAGACTTCAGAAAAGTGGCCCTCTGAAAATTACTGACCAATATGTTGGCCCATCGATTGGAAAGGTTGGCCACCCCTGTTATAAGTGATTGTTATTAATAAATGCTGAGGCCGAGGTCACCAGATCTATTATATCAAAGAATGTTATTAATTAAGTTATTAATTAGATTGATTGATAGAATGAGTTTTCTTCCTTTATTACACAAAATAAATGATTTATGAATGAGACAGAAACGTCGTTTACATTGCGATAGTTTGCGTGTCACTGAAGCTAGTCTGAGACAGAGAAGACGCTCCGGGGTGGCGTGTGGAAGGCTTGAGGAAGCCCTTGTAACGAAGTTGAGAGGTGATGCCATCGTATATTCCGGCTTTGTGACGTCATCTTATTCGTTCGTGCTGTGTTTGACGTCATCTTGATCGTGTTTGTTCTGATGGGATATCACTCATTGTGTTGATGGAATATTGCTAAGGTATTTGCAAATGTCTCTGCCACTTCAGTTGGTCAGTATATATATATATATATATATATATAGGTTAATATGCAGCAAATAGCCCCACCCCGAGTTCATAATTTTTGATGTTAGCATTCGGTAGTAACGGGTGCGGCAAAAGTAACGCCCTTTTAATAATTGTATCTTTATAGTTTTATACAGTATAATTTTTTAGTTTTATATTGTATCATTTTGTATTTTTTAGTTTTTTACTGAGAAAGTACTTATTATTTTTCTTAAAATGCTGTATTTTTCTTAAAAACGTTATTATTTCTCTTAAAATGCTGTAATTGATTTATTTCCTTCAATAAAGAGAATAAACTAAAAAGGGCGTTATTTTTGCCGCACCAGCAATAGAATAAATTTGTTGAAAGCCAGACCCCCCGGCAATTCAAAATTAACGAAGTTATTGTCCATCATTTCCTTCGTGCAATATCCGCCCTTTACCCACTGTCCCAATAAATGGTAATCGAAATCTCTTCATTTAGGTTAGGTTAGGTAGGTTAGGTTAGGTTAGCAATAACATACATTTTACGGGTGCGAAATTTAGTTATTAGGGTGTTTTCATATGCTTTACTCAGAAATGCTACTCATTTGCCCGTGTTTACTTGAAAATAAAACTAAAAAAATCCGATTTTTTTCATACTTTCAATTAAATGCTGTGCAAATGAATGGCATTTCTGAGGAAAGCACATGAAAACACACCCTAATAACTAAATTTCGTACCAAAAGTCGAGGTCGGCCTCCGAGGTCATGTGTATATACATATACTGTATATATATATATATATATATATATATATATATCGAAACCTACGGTAAAATTATTGAATGCCCGGTTAGGTTAAATGTACGCCCTTGACGATTGGTTAGGTTAAGTCGTAATATTTGAGTTAAAACTAACAAAAATATCACGACTTAACCTAACCAATCGCAAGGGCTTACAATTAACCTAACCGGGCATTCAATTAACGTAACCGGGCATTCAATTAATCTAAACGGGCATTCAGTTGACTTAACCGGGCATTAGTAGTATGGGGAAGCTGCAAGGGGGAGGGGATTATGCAACAAGGGGAGAGGTTATCCCCCAAGCTGCAATGAATGGGGGAGGTTTAGGGGGAGAAGGGAGGATGACCTTCCCCAAAAGGGGTAACTTTAACCTAAGAAAGAGAAAGGAGGAGGAGGAGAGTCTTTGGGGAGAAGTTGGGATGTCCTCACCCACCAAAGGGAAACCCTAACCTAAGCCTTAACCTAAGAAGGATAGAGATGTTCGCCTGTCCCCAGCCAGACGCATAATGGGAGTTCATCCGAGCGCCCGCTGTCTTGTAAGGTCCTAATCAGCCAGTTGACTTAATCCGCCAGTTTGCTTAGAAGGCATAATCTGGCTTAGAAGGCGTAAATGGCTTGTTCAGGTGTACATTATTAGGGTTGAGTTGCCAGAATGCGCTATTTATTTAATTAAAGCATATATTCTTGAGAGTTGGCTTAGAAGTCTTAAGCAACCAGTCGGTTTAGAAGCCGTAACCAGCCATTATTTATATATATATATATATATATATATATATATATATATATATATATATATATATATTAGGGTGGTTCCAAAAAATGGGACCCAGCAAAATATAACGACGAACCCGCTATCAGGTGCCATTAGGTATAGAAACGTTACAGTAAAAGTATTTTCGAGATCAAACTATATTTAGGACTTGCACATGCCAATCAAAGTTTGGGATTTTCCGGTAATATATAATATATAGTATTATAAAATGTGTCCAAAAAAAATGAATCACAAACATCTATTATTATGTTGAACGAGACCTCTTGATGGCTCCACTCTTCGTTGGTGCAGAGAACATATTCCGATGACCCTCAACGACCTGTAGAAGGAACTGTTTTTGTTCCTCGTTGCGTGTGATTGAAGCATTGAATTCATGTATCAGTGCAACGCCACGTTCTGAAAGGTCATTTACTACCTTCACTGAGTGGGCAACCTCACGACTTTTCCGATACGACTCCTGGTTTCCCCATTCGCTGGGGTCGTGCTCCAAGAACTTCTGAGACACACCGAGAATTTTGAAGAAATTCATCGTTGATTTCGTGATGAAGTCATGCAACTCCAATGATGCTGGCTCAAGGAATGGCGCAATGCGTTTCCGAGGATTCGCAGATCCGTCCTTCTCTTTGATGGCTGACACCATCATTCATTTCTCCTCTGCTGATACTTCTTCATCAGAGAAACTAAAGCCCACCAGTAGTTCGGAAAGATACCACAGATGGTTGCCAAATGCTTTACTCGCTGCCATTCCAACGACTTTGTTTGGATATACAGACAGCGCACGTAACAGGGCGAGATCTTTCTTTGGAGCTTCTGTTGACGATGTAGTCTGGAACCAGTATCTAACGTAAATCGAAGTAACAAAGAGACACATCTCCTTTAGATGATGCCCACGGGACTTTTGTGACCAAGTTGTCCCCGGCTGTTGTGGGCTGTACTGGTTGAGCACGTTGAATAGTCCAGGATACCGAAAATGTATTCCGCGTGGAGGAACAGCTCCCAAGAAAATGATTGCGAGCTCCAGCAGCTCACGGTAATCATCTCTGGGTTGTGATTTCTTCAACTGATCAACCGCAAAATGAATGACTTCATCTTTCCATGGGGCGATCACAGATGCTGTGCTCTCGTCACTTACCGCTGCAGAGAAGGATGTTTTATCCAGTTGAGGCCAAATGTCTCGGAAATGCCCGAAGATCTCCATGTTGGGAGACTGAAACATCGTGAAGGCTGAAAACTTTTTCCAACATGATTTCGGCTACGTGATGGCGACAAGTCACGTTCAACAGTTCACGGCCAATCTCAGACTCTAACCTGATACATACTCCACCTTTCATTCCAGTGTTTGAGGCTGTGGTATCAAAACATATACCTTTGATGCTGTTCCGCAATCCCCACTCATCTATGGTCTCAACAATTGCCTGCGACATACTAACTGCACGTGCGTCTTGAAGTTTTGGGACTGAGAGCAGCTTTATCACATTATGTCCAGACACCAAAATCGGGAGCCTGTCAGTTTGCTCACGAACAGGTCCAGTGAGGTCATCCATGATCTTCCCATCCCAGTGCAGGATCAGTGGCACATTAGGGTCAAAAGCGGCTTTGATTTCGGCAGTGAAAGCCTCTCTGTGTTTCATTCTTGCTCGTCGAATAGCGCTGGTGCTGATGACGAGCTGTTCCACGTGCGAACGGAATTGACTCGTAGAAACCATTGCCGAAAAAATATGAGCAGCATTTCGATTGCTAGTTTTAGTCCGGTCGAGTGCTGCAGCTACCTCGGGAGTCGCCACTGGTATCGTGCCTCGCAGTCGTTGAGTTTTGGGCATGGGCGGTACGGTGAATTCAGCCTCTGGGTCAGATGGGTCAGAAGACGAGTCATCTAATACAGCGACTTCATTGCCACTGCCGCTTCTGACTTGGCTTTCAATGTTCGATTTTCCGCAGAAGCCTTCCTCTTCATCATACGTTTTTCATGGAGAGCTAATGTTTGATCGAGTCCTCCTATCGTACCTTTGCGACCCTTCTCCCGTTGAGCTTTCAAGAACTGCCGGTCCTCCTCAAATGTTATGATAGACATTGCCTCACGGTGGGCAATGTCGAACAAATCATCCAGCCGTTCTCTGAACATCTGTTGGTTCACTAGGTTCTTCGCCGACGTGCGATTTATTAGTTTCTTTAGCCCTTGCCATTCAGCATGGAGGTTTCTGATATGTTCTACCACGTGAGTGGGAGCCTTCGTTGGAATTTTAGCTTTTTCTCTGATTGGAAGTAGAAGTTCAGAAGTCTTTGCAATGCTCACTTTTAGGCTCATTTGTTCGCAGTTATGGTAGTGGAAAAGCACCCTCAGCACTTGAAAGCCGTTTCCGTCCATCCAACAAGCCAGATTGCAATTTTTAAGCGCGTTACTTTAGCAAGTGCCATTGTCGCTGTGATCTGAAAAAAGAGAAATAAAGATAACATTAGAATAACATATAGATTAAACACTATAAACACTGTTAAATAGTATATATGAATGCCCATCATTACATAGAAAAGCATTTTAAAGAGATTTATTAAAATTGGAAACTTGATGAAAATCACCTGAAAATCATAAAACACCAAAATTTATATCAGCTTGTGCAACCCCTAAATATTGTCTGATTAAAAAAATACTTTAGATATAGAGTTTCTATCGCAATTGGCACCAAATGACGGGTTGGAGAAGAAAAAATAATAAAAATGAAAATTCTCCATTATAGATGGAACCACCCTAATATATATATATATATATACACGGTGAACCAAAAGTAGGTGGACAGTAGGTTGAATACGGTTTGTGTTATATTATATTATAACTATGGTGTTTGTGTTATATTATATTAAATATTATAACTAAATTTATTTAAATTTTATTTTGTATTATAGTATACAAAAAAATTAAATATGTATTCTCAAAATAAACGTTATCATTTACTGTCCACCTACATTTGGTTCACCCTATATATATATATATATATATATAAATAATAATATTGTTTATATATACAACCAAAAGAATTAAATAAAACACCATTACATCATTCTGTTTATTTAGACAAATTATTGGAATTAATATCATGAAATATATAGAAAATAAATACACAATCCTATACAAACGAGGAATATGTGCAACAAAAAATAATAATAGTAAAAGAAATACGAACGAAGAATATAAATATATATACAATCAAAAATAATAATAATAGTATAAGAAATACACATTTTTAAACGATGGAATATATATATATATATATATATATATATATATATATATATATACAAATAAAATTAATTTTAATATAAGAAATACACAGTTTTAAACGATGGAATATATATAATCAAAAAATAAAATAAAAAATAATAATATAAGAATTACAAAACGATGGAATATAATCATCAAAATAATAGTACAAGAGAAAACTGTATACACACACACACACACACACACACACACACACACACACACACAACACACTTATATTAGATACTTAAATATATTGAAAATAAATATACATCAAAATACATACACTTTATTTCTACTGCGCTTAACTTAAACACTAAACTCGCACGTGATCGAGTCTACAGTCACATCATTGTTGCTTTGCACCACGCAGTAAATACGACTTAACATTATTTCACCGCTCAAGTTATAGGGATGCCTATACTCGATGTAAATAGCCTTCATATCGTTCAATACTATTTTTGTGCCCACTTTACATTCGGTTGGCAAGTTATCGTTAACCACAACATCGTTATTGAATACAACTTTTAAACACTCCTTTCCAATCGAGGGTTTATTCTTACCGAGCCGAGCTTTTCAATCGTGAACCCATCTTCACAATTCATAGCGACAGTTGAAATAATCTAAGTCATAACGACAGTTGCTCATTATATAAAGAAATAGTTCATCAGGGTGAACGGTGTAGGTGAGCTCAGCCCTGTATCGCTCAATGCTTTGTACCAAAGTTCATGATATTTCGAGGAGTCTAAACCTTTTAAATAAGCATCCAGCTCTAGACCATTCTCACCTTGTTCAGTCCTACACTCGGTAAACCCGCCGAGCAAAGCGTATCAAAATAAAGCATATCCGTAACACGTGCGTCTAATATAGGCTTCAGCTTGCGGAAACCAACGATTTCAAACATTCTATCGAGGATGAAACAAGAATGTTATTATCAGAAGCATTCTTCCACATCAGTCGTATATCAATGCAAGGCTGATCGTTATTTATACACAACGTACAAACAATGGTGTATGAGGGGCTATGAATAATCTGCTCTCTTCTTGTACCTACCCCTGTAGGAATTTTACAACAATCCTCACTCCACTTCTCAACTACCACGAAGATTCTATTCATCTCCTCAACACTTAAATAAACAACATTCTGTTTACCAGAGTTTGTCTACAAGTCGTTTCCAGTACAGAGTTAGTGGTACCGGTTTCACGCCTGAACACGCGCAAAGACTTCGTCACGGACACATCGTACACGGCATTGAGAATGCTTCTCAAAGAAAATTCTATCGTATTCGAGGAGTGCACATCCGTTGGTTCAAGCTCTGAGATGACAAGTGGGCGGATCGGCTCGATGAGAGGAGTGAGTTACACCATAAGCTGTTGAAACGTGTACGGTGTTGTTCCAACGTGAAAGAGAATACTTGTATCCCATTATACTGGGTAGGTGTTTTCAGAAATTTTCCGATACATGAAGCAATACCGGTTTTAATGTTTTATCACTCCCACTCCCCAGAATACGCACCAGACATTTCGTTCAGGGTGATTTTCACGAACTAAACACATTTTATTCACACTCCGGTGCACTATTTGAGAGAAACATATGCCCATATATTTCCTTTTTCCTTAGCAGGCGATACTCGTCTCTAAATTCTGTTAAAACTCAAGCAGGCATTTAGCCACAACCTCACTACAAACCTCGTCATGATATATATTAATGTAGTGGTAAAAGTACTTCAGATCCTCCATTACGACCAGATTTACATTCTCAGCCGCAGGGTACGAGTACTCGGTATGATGCAACATGACACATATCGTTTGTCACACCACTCATCAACAAGACTCACTTACCATAACCGTTGTTTCTCTTCTGCACGTGTTGTTTCTTCCACTTCACGGTATATGTAAGCTTTTATAAAGTTTAGTCATACAACATAGTTCAATACATCGCTTGTACCATGAAATCCTGCAATGCTGTTGCCAGAATAGACATAGAGTATTTGTACCTCTTGTTCCTTCGCACGATTCAATGTAGCCTTAAAAGTATCAAAGGAGGTGGAATAGGGATCCATTCAGTAACCTTATCTTCACACTTTGCTGAATACCACTTCATAAACGTCGAACAGGCAATATTAAAGGTAATCATTATTATTTTTCGTCTACGTGGGAAAATACACGCCTGAGATTCAGGCTTGCAGCGGTCAACTGAGCACGCATGGTAGAAATATGCCCAGGTAGTAGAAGGAGTCACGTCGCCGATCACACAGGGGGCGGAGTTAGAACTTTCTCCTGTACATACGCTGGGAGGAGCTTAGAACTTTCTCCTGTACATACGCTGGGCGGAGCTTAGAACTTTCTCCTGTACATACGCTGGGCGGAGCTTAGAACTTTCTCCTGCACACACACACACACAACACACACACACACACACACACACACACACACACAAAGGAGAAGGTGAAACGCTAATTGAAACACGATTTATTAATAAACGATTATTCAAAGTATATATATTTACAAATACGTGTAATAAATAAATAAAATAAGCATATCGTTAACAATAGACTATATAACAATCAAAGATTATGATATCCAAAGGGAGTATCTAGGTACCAGGCACCTGGTAACGTTTTCTATAGGTGTTACGGCACACCTTCATTCCCTTAGCCTTCACGTATATTTCATATCCTCCCCCACCCTCACCCGTATCCCGTAAGTTTTTGCTCCTGTTGAGACAAAAGAGTTGGCGTATGCGTTGTCTCCATACTCATCCTTGATCTCATCATTAATTCTCCGAGCAATTCATCAATAGGAGGCATGTATTCACCCTCCCTCGCTGTGAATATCACACTATCTGTATCGGCGTACAAAACCCTCCGACCAAGAGAATGCAACAGACCCAAAGTTTGATGCGTGCGTAGGCCGTTGTGAAGTGGCTACAGGTATGTTTGTAACCCGTGAGGTATCTGTGGCGAATTCGGTAATGTTGTACGTTATTCTGTAAGTATTACCCACATTCACGATCTCCATGACCTATTTATCGGGAGCGTTGGCATAGTCCCAGCCTTCACTATAACTTTGTGCCAAATGTACGTTCTCCTTGCCAGTATTCTCTGCAAATTTTCCCCAAAGACTGTTTGACACAACTTTGCACTAACGCGCTTGCCTGGGTTCTTTTCAATTTGTGAACGGTCAAGCTGTATCCCTTCACGGTCACGGTAACGCTGAATATAAGCCGATTTTTCATCTTCGGTATCAACTCGCGATACCCTGATGCCTCTACCTTATCCTTCAAAAAGTGTTTATATATGGCGTGAAAAGTTTGGGTAGCTTCTGAAACCCCCACACCTCATATATCTTTAATATTTGTAACCATAGCGAACGGCTAGGTCCAGCTCAGGGCTTGTATATACACCTCTAATCTTACGTTGGTTGGTTGTGTGATTACATTCCCATTGTTCTCTCTGCGCACTTCATGCACAGTGGAAACATGAGCTTGTGATCTATAACGACGGGTAAGATCGGCCACCCATAAATCGCGAAGGGGAGGCACATCTACGAAAGAAAGGCCGAAATAGTACCCGTTCAAATTGTGTTGAGAACACCTTGAGGGTGGGCAAGTCAAGTCCCACCAGTTTTTCAGGTGCACCTACGGGGTACGGATTGTTCTTCATCACGTAGGGATATAAAGAACAGAAGTCGTAGTAATGGAGTTTCAC
>JAJOZX010019840.1:0-7500 GCA_023014485.1 Bathynomus jamesi
AATTGGTGACCTGTTGTTTTTTTAAAATCTCATAATCATTTTTTAGATTTCGCTTAATAAGGAATCCTGTTTAAGCTTTGCAATGTTCACATTTTGTATACACTCTCTTTCGTTATAAACAATGAGATCATGTCTTGCCTAAGCATTAAAATTGTACATCTTAAACCTTAAAATTTCACTCATATGCATATTTTAGTGTAAAGATGCATAGTCCGATTTCCACTTTTAGTTACTTGGCAGATCATGATAACATCAGATCTGAAAAGTCGCGGTTTAAGATAAAAATATGGTTTCGTCTTCAAATATTTTGTTTACTCGTTCAAGCCTTACCACAGCTAAAAAATTTACTTATTTTCAAATATTGTGCAAAAATAATACAGCCTTTTAGCATTTAATAATAATAATGTTAGCAGTTTTTGGGTATATAAACCCACTAAAATTATTCCATTATCATTCAGAAGCTAATTCAGAGGCTGAGCACTACCTGTACATTTTAACAGTAAAATTACAGTTGAAGCTAGTTTTTAACCTTATCCTTCGAGCCTTGCTCTCTTCAGAAGAACTTAGTCATTAAACTTTCCGGATACGCTATAAGAAGAATCCGGAACCTTCAGCATTTTGAGTAAGTCTATCAGAGTCCTCCGAGCCACTATAGAAAAACTCGGAGAGTAATATAGAAGAAAACTACTTCAAGACACACATCCGTTGCTGCCACCTAACTAGAACCCCGTCGACTTCGAACCAACACGGGCCATAGACGGAGGGTTAACAACTGGCGACCCTTTAACCAGGATCTTCACGACTCCAGGATTCTTCCAGTCTTCCAGACCCTGGAACCAGAACCAACACCCAGTTGACCGGCGTGTCACGACTTCTAGTTCGTCACATCCACCCTTGACCGGCGTGTCACGACTTCTAGTTCGATCCACACCGTCACGACTTCTAGTCGTCACGTTGACCGGCGTGTCACGACTTCTAGTTCGTCACATCCACCCTTGAACCGGTGCGTCGACTCCAAGTTCTCACGCCTAGTTTTCATCGGAACAAGTGGCCAGCAAGACACGTCTTCAGGACACGTCTCTAAGGATTTCGCCGTAGGAATCTTGTTAAGTACAAAACTCTTTTTTAAAATAATTTCTAAACATTTGAAAAGTCATTATTATTAACAATTAATATTTAGTATTGAGCCAGAATTAACAAAACACAGTGAACACTTCAGACACCAGTGATACATTTTTTTATTGAAAACAGTATTGTCACAGTTATTTCACAGTTATTTTCATTATTTTCATTACTATTCTAGTTAGTATAGTATAATTTTATTTAATGTACCAAACATAGTATTACCATACCATCACGTACATTTGAGTGAAATTTTGTTTACATTTTTATTTTTGTTTGCAATCTTTTCAAATTTTCCCCGAGTTAGGCAAATTGTTGTGCATTATTTTTTTTAGATAGTGTAGTTAGGAAAACCCCTTAAGTGATCATTCCATGAATTAAGATCGGTCAAGCAGACCTAATTAGAACATTAATAAGTACCTTCACATATGAGCGATTCAGACGGTGCGCTTTCTGACATCGAAGAATTACCTACACCCATTTTTCCACCTACCCCGCGCCCTTCAAACATATTCCCAAACACACAAGTCAGTATGTCTCAGTCTCAAACCCCCGCCCCAGCATACATTAACTTAGGCAGATTAGTAAATCTTCCTCATACTGTTTTAATTTTTAAGGGGACCATAGATAATCGTTTTGTTGAACCGCGCGTAAGACCTTGGGTTGAGTCTTTAGAGCAACATTTCTTACGCGAGAATATTACCGATGATGATATAAAAATCAGAGAAGCAAAAAGATTTATTGACCCTAAAGAGGGAAATGCCCATGACACAGTCACTTACGTCCCATCAATTAGCGAAGCTATAACATGGGACGATTTTAAACAAAACCTATTAGAATTTTTTAAAGAAATAACCCTTGCACAACCCTTAGCCACATTAGAAGCAGTCTTCCAAGCTAAATGGAAGAAAGAGGAACACGAGGATTTAAACAATTTTATTACACGTACACACAAACTTGTAGGAGAAGCCCTCCGGGCCGCAGAAAATGCATGTGGCATAACTTTTACTTCGAAACAAAGAAATCTAATAGTAGCCACAACCATTTACCAAAACCTACCCGGAGCACCTAAAAAAAAGTTTCAGGAGTTTTTAAATGTTGACAAACCTGTCAGTGTAGCCATAAACAAAACACGGGAACATCACCCCGATTTAGCAAACCAAACTACCGAAAGGGTAGAGAAACCCCTGTACATTATATTCAGCAGCAGCCACAACACCAATACCAACAACAACAACAACAACAATATAAACGAGGCAATACAGGGAACACCCCAGAAACAAGCCCCCCAAACCCAGAATACACGCCCTCCTCCACAGTGTTTTAACTGTGATAGTTTCGGGCATATGATAAGTCAATGTAATTACCCCTCGTATTGCTCCCACTGTCACGAACATGGTCATCGCCGTGGCGATCGCCAAAAGTGTGCTGATAAAGCCCCTGCAGGGTATAGACCCCACTTTCAGAAACCAAACCAACCACGTCCCAAAACGTATCCCAAAAGTCAACCAATCCCCAGAAACCAGTCCATTCCCAGCCTCAGTCGAACTACCAACCCAATAGATCACGACCACAGGGTCACCCACACTCTTACCCCATGTATAAACCCCAATACAACCAGCAAGGTCAACTAGTTCGGTACGTAGAAGTACCCGGGGAGGAATCATTTTCCCCAGAGAACAGTTTTCAAGAACACCCTCCAGCGTATGATATTCCCGTAGAATATGATCCAGGTCCTCCCATAGAAGACCATGTGAGCCCTTTTTTAGACCCTACATTGGAGGCAGCAGTTCAACCTCCTCCCTCCTAAATTACAGTAATGAGCCCAGATACGCACACAAACTCCCCATCAGGATAATAGGTGCGGACCTCTTAGATTTAATAATAAATTGTAGTACGGATAACCAAGATTTAACTGCTCTCCTAGATACAGGAGCACACGCGACGTTAATTAAGAAACAATGCGTAGATGAATTACTAGAGAGTACAAATTATAAATATGAACTTAAGGCACCATCCTGCCAACTTAGAGGAGTTACGGGCACACCCATACCCACATATGGAGAAATTGAGTTATATTTAGAAATTGGAAACGCGGTATACCCCGCGAAATGTTGTATAGTGGACACAGTCGCCACCTTTCAGACAGACATCCTACTAGGGATGGATTTTTTTAACCGGAATCAATGGGAGATTTACCCAGCCGGAAAGTTAGTAAAGTGTCGAAATAGGACACACCATCTCCGCGAGGATGACAGACAACTTAATGCTAATAGACTTAGCTCAGTTCAGATTTCCGAAAGAAATAGGAAACCCCCTCTACTTGATAGCAGATCAAGTCGGCCGGTTGCATCCAGAGGGACAACCGCTCCAGAAATCAGACCCCAGGGTAATCAGTTCCAGTTGTTGAATCCAGTTGGATCAACAGCAGTTTCAGTCAGTCAGTTTCCAGACAGTCAGTTTCCAGACAGTCAGTTTCCAGTCAGTCAGTTTCCAGTCAGCCAGTTTCCAGTCAGCCAGTTTCCAGTCAGCCAGTTTCCAGTCAGCCAGTTTCCAGTCAGCCAGTTTCCAGTCAGCCAGTTTCCAGTCAGCCAGTTTCCAGTCAGCAGTTTCCAGTCAGCCAGCTTCAGTTCAGCCAATAAGGCAAATTTTAGTCGCCGAACCAGAATCAGATTCACAATTTTTCATATGCCCTACCGAGCATATAACAGTAGCACCTTATGAGAAGATTTGTTTCCTAGCAAAAGTAGTTAACAGTCAAGGAAAATTATTAGAGTCAGAGCGTACTCTGATTACAGAGAAAAGTAATTTCAAAAGAGATGTTCTTATTGCCCAAGTCCTTAGTCAGAGTCAGAATTCAGCTATCCCTGTTGTTTGTTTAAACAAAGGAGAAAGTCCTATAGAATTAACTTCAAATCAGAAAATAGGAACTGTTTCCACAGTAGAAGTAGATTCAGATTTCCCCATCAGTATGATAAATCGTGTTTCCAGTTCCTTAGAATTAAAGCCTTCAATATTAAAAGAAGAATATAAGAAATGTCTGAAGCACTCCCTTCAGGAGTCACCAGCTTTACAGGATCCCAAACTAATGGAATCACTTCTCGATTTCCTGATAAGAAATAAGATGTGATTGCCCTAACCGGAGATCCTCTGGGCCGAACTAATTTGGTCCCTTTTGAAATCAAGTTGGAACCCAATTCCAAACCCATTTTCATTCCTCCCTATCGGGTTCCACATTCCAGTTAGTCACTATTGAGGAACACATCAAGGACATGTTGGAGCAGGATGTCATTCAGCCTTCAGCTAGTCCCTGGTCCGCTCCTATGATTCTCGTCTCCAAAAAGGACGGAACATCTCGCCCTTGTATAGATTTTAGACGCCTGAATAACATTACCATCCCAGACCGTTTCCCGATTCCAAACATGCAGGAAACAATTCTGAACGTAGGGAAAGCGAACTTTTTTCATCCCTCGATTTAGCATCAGGTTATTGGCAAATGGAGGTCAGTCCCGAATCTCGGGCATTGACTGCTTTCTCCACTAACCGAGGCCATTACGAATTCCAGGTTTTACCTTTCGGAGTCCGAAATGGGCCTGCTAATTTCTCTAGGTTGATGAATATAGTCCTTTCCGACCTATTAGGTGTCGAAGCTCTCGTGTTACTTGACGATATTATCGTCTATAGTTCGGACATAAAAACACACTTTCAACGCCTTCATAATGTGCTATCACACTTGAGAAAAGCACACCTTAAACTGAAGCTTGCAAAGTGCAATTTTTTACAAGAATCCCTGGTATACCTAGGATTCCTACTCTCGTCCACAGGAATTAAACCTGATCCAGCCAAACTCGAAGCCCTGGAAAGGTACCCTGTACCCAAGACCATCGACGACGCCCGTGCATTTATTGGTTTTGTCGGATTCTATCGGAACTTTATCCCCCAATTTTCGAATATTGCTAAACCCATTACTAATTTGTTCCAGAAAAATTCGAAATTTAACTGGGAATCCGATCACCAACATGCCTTTGAAACTTTAATTAATAAACTAACCTGTCATCCCATTTTACAATATCCTGATTACACAAGACCCTTCATCATAGCCACAGATGCTTCCTCCTATGGACTAGGAGCCGTCCTGTTACAGGACGTAGACGGTGTGGAATTACCCATTGCTTATGCCAGTCAACTTCTCTCTGCACCTCAACGGAATTATTCCACTACGGACCGAGAGGCCCTAGCGGTATATTGGGCTTTGAAAAAATTCCGAAATATCGTCTATGGCTACGATGTAACCATCAAGACTGATCATAAGCCACTCACGTACCTCTTCAAGGACAAGCTACTTGAAGGACGATTGAGTAGATGGGCTCTGTTGATTCAGGATTTTGCAGCGAAAATCGTATACAAACCGGGAAAACTGCAAGTTATTCCAGACGGATTGTCGAGACTCAAGCCCGACGCCCGAGTGAATAAAATAGGAATTCTTCCTGTGTTCGACTACGAGTGTCTGCAATACTCCCAACAACAGGACCAACACACCCAGAACCTTCGGGCGCGCCTGGAACAAAAGGAACCATCGAAGGTAAAAGAACAGTACAACCTCAAAGATGGGCTCGTACATTTCAGGAACGAAGATGGAAACGACCTCGTGGAGATACCAAAGGATCTCGTTGATATAGCCATTGGACTTTGTCACGACTCACCTTTTATGGACACATGGGGCCGGATCGCACCATCAAAGTCTTTTGGAGCGATACCATTTTCCCGAGATGAACAGAACGGTACATGAATACATCGCCGAATGTCCGTCGTGTTTAAAGCATAAGGGCAACGTACCATCCACCGCTCCAATGCATAAATATCCAGTATGCCAGAGGCCCTGGCAAAGAACTGGAATGGATATACTGGGACCATTTCCCAAAACATCAAAGGGAAATCAGTACATCATTGTGTTTACGGACCACTTCTCGCGTTACAGCGAAGTAGCCGCCATTCCAGACCAGACCTCGGAAACTGTGGCAAGAGCCCTAGTGGAACGCGTCATCCAAAACCATACCACTCCTTCCATCCTAATCTCGGATAACGCCCTAGTTTCACTTCCAAACTGTTCGAGTCACTCTGTAACATGTGTAAATTAAAAATACACACATTGTGGCATACCATCCGCAGGCAAACGGCTTAGTGGAAAGGCACAATCGAAAGATCTTGGAAGCCCTGCGCCACGTTGTCGATGCATCCTCCCGTACATGGGATGATTCCCTTCCCATGGTACAAACAGCCATCAACAATGGCTATAATGTGTCCATCGGGGACACCCCTCATTTCGTTCTATCACTACGACAAGCGTCTACCTTTTGATTTGCCCGACCAAACCGACCCGGCAGTCCTAACATCTTCCGAAATGGCAGAAGCAAATCAGCAACTAGCTGAACGATCTTTCAAGATTTTTGACATAATCCGCTATGCCCTCGACCAACGAAACCAACAGATGGAGCAAGAGCAACATAGGCGTCATCCCCGTCAACGGACTATAATCGTCGGTATGCGATGTTATCTGAAGAGCGTGAAACCGCCAGGGCTCATCGCAAATTATACCCAAAATGGGATGGCCCATATAGGATTATGAAAACCTCGGAAAAAATCGTTATGAAATCCTCGACCTCCGGGATCATTCCAAACTAAAGATCATTCACGCTGACAATTTGAAGATAGCTTCCGAACAACACCTTCCCAAAAAACAGCTGCCAGGCGTTCGAGCCGCCTATCCTTCAAAAGGTCAAGATATTAACAAATCGGGCAGGGATCAAAAAACTGAAGTAGTCACCGCGGGAACCGCTACCCATGACGAAGATTGGTACCTCGTAATACCACCATTACTCGAGGCAATCTCTGAACAAGAGGAGGCCCCAGAGCCAAGCGTCCCATCGGACCCAGACCCTGGAGAAACCCCTTCGAGAGGATCACTCAGTGGAACTCCACCATCTCCTCCAACTCCACCATCTCCTCTGTCACCACCCTCGCCGATTGATGATCGACGCACGGACCCTACATACCGCCCGCAAATGCATCACCCACGTGAACTAGAACCTTCACATAAGAAACGAACCCGCTCAGAATCCGAGCTCAACGGTCGACCCCCATTGCCACCAAAACGAGGCCGACCCCTTCGCCCACAAACACAAGTATCCACACAAGTATCCACACAACTACCCCCAGCTCCGTATAACTTAAGGCGTAGAAATGAATAAAATTGTCCCCCTTATAATTTTCCAAATTATTTACTCTTGTAGACCTAGCATTAAAATTTCTACCGGAGTTGTTATAGAAAAACTTGCAGAAGGTAAATTTTTGAAAGGGCACGCAGACCTTTATATAAAT
>JAJOZX010019840.1:12500-30917 GCA_023014485.1 Bathynomus jamesi
ATATTCTTCTTCTTAAAATATTCTTCTTCTTAAAATATTCTTCTTCTTAAATATTCTTCTTCTTAAAATATTCTTCTTAAAACATTCTGCTTCAAATCTTCTTCTCAAAATCTGTTAAGATCCTGGTACAGGGTCGCAAGTTTGTTATCCTCCTTCTTCTGTGTCCCTGGAGTGCTTCGAAATCGACGGGTGTTCTTGTTGTGAGGCAGCAACGGATATTTCTTCTATACCATTCTAATTCTTTTCGGTCGCCTCTTGTTAAACTCTTGGCTACAGACTCGCCAGACTGTTATGCCAATATCTTCTATGGTGCTTGGGTTTGCCTCTTTCTCTCGCTTTATGGGTCGACGATTATTATTCTTCTCTTGCTATAATACTCTGATACTTTCTCTTATACTAAAATTATCGACTTTTCTTTTATAACTTATCGACTTTACTAACTAAGTTCTTCTGAAGAGAGCACGGCTCGAAGGGGAAAATAAAAAGTTTCTCTTACATTTAGTTTACTTCTCAAAATGTACAGGTAGTGCTCTGAATTTACAGTGGTAGAGGTTCGACCTCTTTCGACCATGGCTCAGGCCGGAATCTAAAAATTAAGGAGGCAAGGGGCCTCTGCCCCCTCCTCGCAGCGAGGCTGCTAACAAGGGAGGCTCGTAATGAAGGGCTAATATGAAGTACCGCAATGAAGTGCTTTGATTTTACAAATACATGTATAATATAAACCTAAATGTTGGGTAGCGGAAGTTGAAGGTTAAGTTCCCCCCTTTTAAACACATGATCAGATGTTTGAAAGATTCGAAATAAAAATTTAAAAATAAAAATAAAAACTAATCGTATATTTTTGCCGAATCTTCATTTCTGAAGGCGATATCATTTCGTAATAGTACACATAAGTACAAATTAAGTACACGACTGAGTACGTATTAATTTTGGTTCATTACAATTACGATTACAATTATGGATTACTTCACATTCGCTTATGATTGTCCATTACAGTTCTATTAAAGTACATTCTTACATTATAAATTAAATCATTACATTTAATTACAGTTTCATTGAAGTACATTACGTCGTTTACCATTCTTACAGTGTTTTTATATTTATATATGGTTATAATAATATGGTTATTATATGGTTATTAGTACAACACAAGTACATGAGCACATACGAGATAATTTATTTACGAAATAATATGTATAATATGTTATAAATTTGAAATCAGAGGACAGGAGGTTTTTCACGTTTTCAGATGTTTGATTTATGCTGATTTGCGAATTCCGTACACTTGCATAAGCGTTTATGAATATCTTGCGAGGGGGTGAACGCACTTGAAAAAAAAAAAAAAAAAAAACAATACGAGAACGTATTTGAGCGTTTTCGAACGAATGCCTAAAGTTTTGCATTTCACGAGCAAAAATGAATATTTAATAAAATTGACATACGATAATGGTCAAGATAAGATATGGACGTATGGGGGCGGGGGATATGGTCGAGTAATAGTTATATTTATACTACATAACATATAAATAATGACTTCTATAGAGTGTACAATTTTTATTATGATGATAAAGAATTTTCATACATTGCATACTAGAGATATAATGAAGGGAAATTAATGACGGGAAAATGTGACGTATGGATGAATATGGTTGAATAATAATATTTATACTACATAACACCACAACATTATTACTAAAGAATTTACCATACATTGAATACGGAAGATGTCCAAATACTAAGAACGTGATTCAGTGTACAAAGTATGGGAAACGTAAAGAGAATAAAGTTATTTTATGACGTCCTAGTGTATAAGTCATTATTAGAAAAGATGAATTAGAAAAATACAGTAATGAATAAAGAAGTACAAATCGAAATTCTATCCAAAACTCGCTTAGGCGATTTTGGTTTCTTATGTAAAAATGAACATTCAAACATAAAAACTATACGAACATAAGTACTGCATGAAGACAATGAATCCATATAATGATGGTGTAGGAATTGTTCATTGTTCAATTTTTACAGTGCTCCCCTTTTTTTTTTTTTAATAATATTAACACAATAATATAATACACTTAATACAATACAATTGAGAAAATAACATCGTAACTAATTCAAGTTAGATGACGAATTTTTCTTTTTACAATACAACTTTCATACAGAACGAGTTCGGGTAGTTGAGTACAATGCAGAGTATCAAATCTTTAAAATGACACTTGCTTACAAAATATAAAAAAAAATCAAAGATTAATACTTTAATTTAGACAAACAATTAAGTTAGAGAAACAATGATATGGTTAAAATTTTTTACCAAATTTAATTTTTTCTGTGGGATAAATTATGTACAGTGCTTACAAGAAGTCTCGCGCCTCTGTCTCGTCCCAAGCTAGTCTGTTAGGTATAAATTGGGCGGTCCTTATGGCAGCGGAGGTGTGTTCGGAGTGGTACACATAATTGCTCTAACCCCATCAATGACGTCCACATTATCATGGTGTTGATCACTCTATCTATTTATATATAGAGACATACTGTATATAGATATATATAGAGTATGCAGGGGATAACGTGTCTCAGTCCCAGGTATGGTAGTTATCTTACAATTAACAGTCCCAAGTGCAAGTTACGTTAACACCTCTACATAAACTACCCTGGACTAAAATAACATACGTGAAGCCCTTACCCAGAAACCATTTAAAAGCTCTCTCTCTGTCTCTCTCTGTCTCTCTCTGTCTCTCTCTGTCTCTCTGTCTCTCTGTCTCTGTCTCTCTGTCTCTGTCTCTCTCTGTCTCTCTCTGTCTGTCTGTCTGTCTCTCTCTCTCTCTCTCTGTCTCTCTCTCTCTCTCTGTCTCTCTCTCTCTCCAAACTAATCTATCATATTTTGCGACTTTTTAACTCTGGTAGGATTCAATTCGATTCCTATAGTGTAAGAGATACTTAAATTCATGTGTGCATTATGCCATACGATGTGCGTAATAAATAATCATTTTTAAATAGTTGGAGCGTTCAAGGTCATCTGTAATAATCTATAGACTACCCCTCAAGCCCACTCTCAACACTTAGATTCCCCTAAGACACAGGCGTCTTCAAGTAACATGAATGCGTAGAGATCTAAGGTGTTAGATTCCATATTATATAATTTATGTGCTAGGTTTAAGAACGCTGGCATTGAAGGATGGAAGGAAGGGACAGTAAAAGCGATAATAGGTTTAATGAAGGAAGTGGAATGAGGATGGAGGTAAGCGTTGCTATGTCGAAGGAAACGAGGTTGGGTGGGGAACTACGAAGGGAGGAGGAAATGCTAAACACAAACACAAATATTTATTTTAATGCCCTTGACCTAGAAAGACAAAGAGCAAAATACCTTAAACTAACAATGAATTGACAGAAACAGAAGAGCCTGGTCTTAGACGCACTGATAGGTTTAACGTATGTGGCTAGAGGCCCCCACTCAGAATTACCACTACTACCTAAGTCATACTAAGGTTATTTACTATGACAGAGTAGTCATGAGTAGTTATGGAAATAAAATATGATTTTACTCTTGATGGCTGACTATATTCAGTTGGGATATAAACTATTGCTGACAATCTTTGGATCCTTGCCTTTTAAGACGAATTTTTTATGCATATGTTCAACAAAATAGGAAATTGGCTGATTATTATTACCATTCGAAGGGTTGGTACCCTTCACAACCGAAATCAATTTCAGAAGGGGCGCATGGTATCCTCATTTCCTTTATCTTCCCAGCACGCTTCACATAAGCCATTTACACAAAGATGGAAAGGCCGTCTGTGCACCACGAGACGACCCAGGCAATGCGGGGAGCAATGGTGACAGTGCATGAATATGGTGTGCCAATAAGAGAAATATCAAGACGACTAGACGTTCATCGAAGCACTGTGGACCGGTGGATTCATCGGTATGAAGCAGAAAACTCAATCGCTACTTTGCCGAGGTCTGGTACTCCGCGTTCAACATCTCAAGAGGAAGATGCTGCGATTGTTAATCATGCCAGAGAGCATCCGTTTGTTCCAGCGACGCATATTTACAGACACCTGAACCTTCGTTGTAGCGCAAATACAGTGAACAACAGACTTCACGAGGCAGGGTATTTTTCTCGCCGTCCAGCTATAAAACCTGCATTGACGATTGAGCATAAAGAGGCGTGGATGGGATTTGCCTTGCAATACTTGCCGCAGGAGGAAGAATTCTGGAGAAAAGTTGTGTACTGTGACGAAAAAACAATTTCAACAGATAGTCATGGTTCCCTGCATTGTTGGAGGCAGCGCGGAAAACGCTATGAAGAAGAAAATGTTTTCCCGAGCAAACGTAGTGGTCACATCAATCTCGGTGTATGGGGCTGGATGTCTGGCTATGGTTTCGGAGAATTGACTCAAGTAGATGGACGCTTTACTGAACAGCAATATTGCCAGATACTGGAAGAAGTGCTGCTACCCAGTGTTCGTGCGTATCTGGTTCCAGCACCGGAACCATTTTACTTAATGGAAGATAACAGTCCCATTCATAGGAATAACGTTGTGAGAGCGTGGTACGAAGATCACCCAGAGATCTTTAATCTAATTCTGCCACCACGTTCTCCTGATTTGAATCCGATTGAAAATCTTTGGGCAATAATGATTAACGAATGGGAGCAACGCAATGAAAGAACATTTGAAGCACTTTTAGCTCACACGAGGAATAGTTAGGAGAGCTTACGCCAACACCAAACATTCCCTACAATCTGGCCTCTTCTATGCCGCAACGATTGCAAGAAATTATTGATGCTGGAGGAAGCTATACGAAATACTGATGTTAAAGCTATGACGTAAATGTGTATCGAATATATATTTATGTTAATATAGAATTTTATTATATTTTTATGTTTGACATCTATAAAAGTATATATTGTGACCATGAAAGAACTTTACTTAACCTTAGTTAGAATCTTTTCTTGCAATGTCTACGCTCGTGGAGATGATAATATATGCATTGTTGAAACAAACTATGGGAAGGTAATAGTTTCAGGAAAAAAATAAAAACTGGCAACATCGAGGTCATCACATGTTTATGGGAATTGTCATATGATATGCTACCAATAAACTCTTATATACTACTATATACAGTATACTATATTACGTAATAATTACGATGAACAAATCAAATGCAAATTTCTCTGATTCACGGCCCACCAGTCTTGCTTTAGACTAATGACTTACATAAGATGGAATAGCTTTAACATAGTTCGTTTAATAGGTTACCACTTAAAACAATGGATAAACTATCTATTAGTGAGACGACCGTGACTTCCTCGAAATACGAGCGCGTGAGAGGTTCACTGAGGAATTTGGTCATTAGATTCTTCACGTAGGATATATATCACAAACAACAATATTGACAACAATTCCCAACAATTACTTAATATCAATAATTGCATTTGAGCAAATAATTTAGACCTGCGTCAAAATAACTTAGGTATCATGCCATGATTTGGGATATTTGCCGAATTAGTCGTTCTCTATAGTCTACAGTATATATTGAGACGGTATAATGTAATGCCCAGCTAATATTATGATGACTAGGATTGCTCCATAACCATCCCAACATCCCGAAACTTGCTCCATTCTGCTTCTTAATCATTTGTATTTTAAACACTAAAATGTAGCAGAAGTGACTTAATAATGGACGTCATTGGTTGTGTTAGAGCAGTTATGTGCACCAATCCGAACACACCTCCGCTGCCATAAGGACCGCCCACTTTATACCTAACAGATTAGCTTTGGACGAGACAGAAGCGTGAGACTTCTTGTAAGCACTGTACATAATGAATAGAGTAGATAAAAGGGAAAAATGTAAATCGTACAATCTATAAGCTAATTTTTATTGACTATTGTAGGTAAAAATAGAATTACGTAATCGATGATGTATAGACCTGTGGTCTAGTGTGTATTTTTGTGTACTCGGTACAAAGTGTGTATCTTACAATTTCGAGGGACAGATTAGCTGAGAGGATTGTTCAATTAACTGAATAAATGCATGAGCAAGATATATTAGAAAGCAAAAATGATTAAGATTAAATTACATAGTTAGCACTTATGCGCAATGAAACAGTTTATTGTGATATCCAATGATTTTAGCATAAGGTTTGTATATATAGTATATATAGTATGCATACATGCGTTTTTATTGACTGTTGTAGGTACAATCGAATTACGTAGTGGATGATGTATTGACCTATGGTCAAATGTGTATTTGTGTTTATTGGGTACAAAGTGTGTATCTTATAATTTCGAGAGACAGATTAGCTGAGAGGATTGTTAAATTAACTGTATAAAGGCATGAGCGAGAATTTATATATAGTAAGCAATAATTATGATATATTATAATGATGATGTTTGCATACGAGTTTTAATGCAAAAGTGACTGGAGGGAATATGTGTCAAAAGTAATAAAATTCAATTAGGATTATAGATTTTACATAATTAATCAGTTACACGTATAAGGTAATTAAAAAACGAACTTAGAGGACCTTACAATTAATGAAAGTAAATCTAGCGGTATTAAAAATTAAATTTTGAAGATGGAATTAAATTCGACTAGTAACATTCCTAGCTATATATGAACTATATAACCATTAACATTGACCAGAAGTATCGGTACGATAATTGAATTAAAAAAATTAAGAATACAAATTAAAAATATAAATCAATTTATGCATTTTAATGAGCTAAACATAATTTTATAATACTCTTAAAAATAAAAGTAAATCGAACCTTAGATGAGTTTCGGCCAAGAATAAAAAAGTTATTGAAATGGAAGGAAAGCATTTCGAACAATCTTTTCTTTTAATAATTTCAGGTAAATTTTTCATTAAAAATTATTTTTATGTAATAAAAAAAATATTAAAAAGGTTTAATAATTTTTGCATGTTAAGTAGAAAAATCATACTCTTTCGTTAAATGTTGATAGAATTTGAATTATTTGATATTTTGACACACAATTAATTAAATTCGACCAACACAATTACTCAGTATTCATCGAATAAAAAAAAATATAAAAAATATAAAAGTTAAGAATAGAAATGAATTATAAACTATAATGAACTAAACATATACTGTAATATAAAAAAACACAACCTAAATTGAGGTTATGTTCCATCGTACCAAAGAGGAATTAACCATGGTTGAACCATTTCTCTGGTTGACACGGTTGAACTTGGGTTGGGGGTGTTAAAATAAAATAAAATAAAAAGACAAAGTTTGGAGTACGACATTCGGGGGAATTGAGTGACTAAGCGGTGGGTATAAGTCTGAAATTGACAATACGTTTTTCGTGAGCACTTTGCTCTTTAAAAAAAAATTGCTTGTCACACTACTTAGAACAAAAATTAAAAGAGTTCAACAAACGGAGGGACGGCATGTTCCTCATATACATTACAATAATTACCAAAATCGTTACAACCTTTGTAAAAACGGTTTTGTTACAAATAATAAAATACATAACTATATATTTATATACGCAACAATGGCATGAAAAGAAAAGACAAATCGGTCAATTTCCTTCTCACAACAAAACAAAGAAAGGTTAACTAAAGACGCAACCCGGTCAATTCAGGTTCAATTAAATTCTTAGATTACATTTCCTTAAATTAAATTCTCTTAACTTACAAAGAAAAAGTTGAATTCAATTGACTGCATTGAAATAACTTGGGACTTAAACTCTGACTTGGAACTTAAACTCTGACTTGGAACTTAAACTCTGACTTGGAACTTAAACTCTGTCTAACTTGAACTCTATCAAGTATTTTGAAACTGTAACTTGAACTCTATCAAATATTCTGAAACTGTAACTTGAACTCTATCAAGTATTCTGAAACTGTAACTTGAACTCTATCAAGTATTCTGAAACTGTAACTTGAACTCTATCAAGTATTCTGAAACTGTAACTTGAACTCTATCAAGTATTCTGAAACTGTAACTTGAACTCTTATCAAGTATTCTTGAAACTTAAACTGTCTAACTTGAACGCTTTTCAAGTATCTTGCAACATAAACTGTCTAACTTGAACGCTTGTCAAGTATCTTGAAACTTGAACGCTTGTCAAGTATTTCTATAAATCTCTGGGGCGGTTGTCTTTTTTGGCGCAACCTTCTGACTTCAAAAACTGACTTCAAAAACTGACTTCATAAACTGACTTCATAAACTGACTTCATAAACTGACTTCATAAACTGACTTCATAAACTGACTTCATAAACTGACTTCATAAACTGACTTCATAAACTGACTTCATAAACTGACTTCAAAAAATGACTTCAAAAAATGACTTCAAAAAATGACTTCAAAAAATGACTTCAAAAAATGACTTCAAAAACTGACTTCAACTATCTATCTAAATCTATAAACTCTCTATAAACACTCTCTTTCTTAATTTGCAAGTCAATTCAATTCAATAATTTGAAAAAAATTTGCAAACAAAAAATAAAAAAAATGTAAACAACATTTCACTCTAATGTACGCGAAGGTACTATACTATTAAGTTTGGTACATAAAATAAAATTATTCTATACTGAATATAACAGTGAAAATAACTGAAATTAACTCTTCAAATTAACTCTGTTACAATTAACTCTGTTACAATTAACTCTCTTGAAATTAACTCTCTTGAAATTAACTCTCTTGAAATTAACTCTCTTGAAATTAACTCCGTTACAATTAACTCTGTTACAATTAACTCTGTTACAATTAACTCTGTTACAATTAACTCTCTTGAAATGAACTCTCTTGAAATTAACTCTCTTGAATTTAACTCTCTTGAAATTAACTCTCTTGAAATTAACTCTCTTGAAATTAACTCTCTTGAAATTAACTCTCTTGAAATTAACTCTCTTGAAATTAACTCTCTTGAAATTAACTCTCTTGAAATTAACTCTCTTGAAATTAACTCTCTTGAAATTAACTCTCTTGAAATTAACTCTATTGAAATTAACTCTATTGAAATTAACTCTATTGAAATTAACTCTATTGAAATTAACTCTATTGAAATTAACTCTATTGAAATTAACTCTATTGAAATTAACTCTATTGAAATTAACTCTATTGAAATTAACTCTATTGAAATTAACTCTATTGAAATTAACTCTATTGAAATTAACTCTATTGAAATTAACTCTATTGAAATTAACTCTATTGAAATTAACTCTCTTGAAATTAACTCTCTTGAAATTAACTCTCTTGAAATTAACTCTCTTGAAATTAACTCTCTTGAAATTAACTCTCTTGAAATTAACTCTATTGAAATTAACTCTATTGAAATTAACTCTATTGAAATTAACTCTATTGAAATTAACTCTATTGAAATTAACTCTATTGAAATTAACTCTACTGAAATTAACTCTACTGAAATTAACTCTACTGAAATTAACTCTACTGAAATTAACTCTACTGAAATTAACTCTACTGAAATTAACTCTACTGAAATTAACTCTACTGAAATTAACTCTACTGAAATTAACTCTACTGAAATTAACTCTACTGAAATTAACTCTACTGAAATTAACTCTACTGAAATTAACTCTACTGAAATTAACTCTACTGAAATTAACTCTACTGAAATTAACTCTATTGAAATTAACTCTATTGAAATTAACTCTATTGAAATTAACTCTATTGAAATTAACTCTATTGAAATTAACTCTATTGAAATTAACTCTATTGAAATTAACTCTAGTGAAATTAACTCTATTGAAATTAACTCTATTGAAATTAACTCTATTGAAATTAACTCTATTGAAATTAACTCTATTGAAATTAACTCTATTGAAATTAACTCTATTGAAATTAACTCTATTGAAATTAACTCTATTGAAATTAACTCTATTGAAATTAACTCTATTGAAATTAACTCTATTGAAATTAACTCTATTGAAATTAACTCTATTGAAATTAACTCTATTGAAATTAACTCTATTGAAATTAAATCTATTGAAATTAACTCTATTGAAATTAACTCTATTGAAATTAACTCTATTGAAATTAACTCTATTGAAATTAACCCTATTGAAATTAACCCTATTGAAATTAACCCTATTGAAATTAACCCTATTGAAATTAACCCTATTGAAATTAACCCTATTGAAATTAACCCTATTGAAATTAACCCTATTGAAATTAACTCTATTGAAATTAACTCTATTGAAATTAACTCTATTGAAATTAACTCTATTGAAATTAACTCTATTGAAATTAAATCTATTGAAATTAACTCTATTGAAATTAACTCTATTGAAATTAACTCTATTGAAATTAACTCTATTGAAATTAACTCTATTGAAATTAACTCTATTGAAATTAACTCTATTGAAATTAACTCTATTGAAATTAACTCTCTTGAAATTAACTCTCTTGAAATTAACTCTCTTGAAATTAACTCTCTTGAAATTAACTCTCTTGAAATTAACTCTCTTGAAATTAACTCTCTTGAAATTAACTCTCTTGAAATTAACTCTCTTGAAATTAACTCTCTTGAAATTAACTCTCTTGAAATTAACTCTCTTGAAATTAACTCTCTTGAAATTAACTCTCTTGAAATTAACTCCCTTGAAATTAACTCTCTTGAAATTAACTCTCTTGAAATTAACTCTCTTGAAATTAACTCTACTGAAATTAACTCTACTGAAATTAACTCTACTGAAATTAACTCTACTGAAATTAACTCTACTGAAATTAACTCTACTGAAATTAACTCTACTGAAATTAACTCTACTGAAATTAACTCTACTGAAATTAACTCTACTGAAATTAACTCTACTGAAATTAACTCTACTGAAATTAACTCTACTGAAATTAACTCTACTGAAATTAACTCTACTGAAATTAACTCTATTGAAATTAACTCTATTGAAATTAACTCTATTGAAATTAACTCTATTGAAATTAACTCTATGAAATTAACTCTATTGAAATTAACTCTATTGAAATTAACTCTAGTGAAATTAACTCTATTGAAATTAACTCTATTGAAATTAACTCTATTGAAATTAACTCTATTGAAATTAACTCTATTGAAATTAACTCTATTGAAATTAAACTCTATTGAAATTAACTCTATTGAAATTAACTCTATTGAAATTAACTCTATGAAATTAACTCTATTGAAATTAACTCTATTGAAATTAACTCTATTGAAATTAACTCTATTGAAATTAACTCTATTGAAATTAACTCTATTGAAATTAACTCTATTGAAATTAACTCTATTGAAATTAACTCTATTGAAATTAACTCTATTGAAATTAACTCTATTGAAATTAACTCTAGTTGAAATTAACTCTATTGAAATTAACTCTATTGAAATTAACTCTATTGAAATTAACTCTATTGAAATTAACTCTATTGAAATTAACTCTATTGAAATTAACTCTATTGAAATTAACTCTATTGAAATTAACTCTATTGAAATTAACTCTATTGAAATTAACTCTATTGAAATTAACTCTATTGAAATTAACTCTATTGAAATTAACTCTATTGAAATTAACTCTATTGAAATTAACTCTATTGAAATTAACTCTATTGAAATTAACTCTATTGAAATTAACTCCATTGAAATTAACTCCATTGAAATTAACTCTATTGAAATTAACTCTATTGAAATTAACTCTATTGAAATTAACTCTATTGAAATTAACTCTATTGAAATTAACTCTATTGAAATTAACTCTATTGAAATTAACTCTATTGAAATTAACTCTCTTGAAATTAACTCTCTTGAAATTAACTCTCTTGAAATTAACTCTCTTGAAATTAACTCTCTTGAAATTAACTCTCTTGAAATTAACTCTCTGAAATTAACTCTCTTGAATTAACTCTCTTGAAATTAACTCTCTTGAAATTAACTCTCTTGAAATTAACTCTCTTGAAATTAACTCTCTTGAAATTAACTCTCTTGAAATTAACTCCCTTGAAATTAACTCTCTTGAAATTAACTCTCTTGAAATTAACTCTCTTGAAATTAACTCTATTGAAATTAACTCTATTGAAATTAACTCTATTGAAATTAACTCTATTGAAATTAACTCTATTGAAATTAACTCTATTGAAATTAACTCTACTGAAATTAACTCTACTGAAATTAACTCTACTGAAATTAACTCTACTGAAATTAACTCTACTGAAATTAACTCTACTGAAATTAACTCTACTGAAATTAACTCTACTGAAAACTCTACTGAAATTAACTCTACTGAAATTAACTCTACTGAAATTAACTCTACTGAAATTAACTCTACTGAAATTAACTCTACTGAAATTAACTCTACTGAAATTAACTCTATTGAAATTAACTCTATTGAAATTAACTCTACTGAAATTAACTCTATTGAAATTAACTCTATTGAAATTAACTCTATTGAAATTAACTCTATTGAAATTAACTCTATTGAAATTAACTCTAGTGAAATTAACTCTAGTGAAATTAACTCTATTGAAATTAACTCTATTGAAATTAACTCTATTGAAATTAACTCTATTGAAATTAACTCTATTGAAATTAACTCTATTGAAATTAACTCTATTGAAATTAACTCTATTGAAATTAACTCTATTGAAATTAACTCTATTGAAATTAACTCTATTGAAATTAACTCTATTGAAATTAACTCCATTGAAATTAACTCCATTGAAATTAACTCCATTGAAAAACTCCATTGAAATTAACTCTATTGAAATTAACTCTATTAAATTAACTCTATTGAAATTAACTCTATTGAAATTAACTCTATTGAAATTAACCCTATTGAAATTAACCCTATTGAAATTAACCCTATTGAAATTAACCCTATTGAAATTAACCCTATTGAAATTAACCCTATTGAAATTAACCCTATTGAAATTAACCCTATTGAAATTAACCCTATATGAAATTAACTCTATTGAAATTAACTCTATTGAAATTAACTCTATTGAAATTAACTCTATTGAAATTAACTCTATTGAAATTAACTCTATTGAAATTAACTCTATTGAAATTAACTCTATTGAAATTAACTCTATTGAAATTAACTCTATTGAAATTAACTCTATTGAAATTAACTCTATTGAAATTAACTCTATTGAAATTAACTCTATTGAAATTAACTCTATTGAAATTAACTCTATTGAAATTAACTCTATTGAAATAACTCTATTGAAATTAACTCTATTGAAATTAACTCTACTGAAATTAACTCTACTGAAATTAACTCTACTGAAATTAACTCTACTGATATTAACTCTACTGAAATTAACTCTACTGAAATTAACTCTACTGAAATTAACTCTACTGAAATTAACTCTACTGAAATTAACTCTACTGAAATTAACTCTACTGAAATTAACTCTACTGAAATTAACTCTACTGAAATTAACTCTACTGAAATTAACTCTACTGAAATTAACTCTACTGAAATTAACTCTACTGAAATTAACTCTATTGAAATTAACTCTATTGAAATTAACTCTATTGAAATTAACTCTATTGAAATTAACTCTATTGAAATTAACTCTATTGAAATTAACTCTATTGAAATTAACCCTATTGAAATTAACCCTATTGAAATTAACCCTATTGAAATTAACCCTATTGAAATTAACCCTATTGAAATTAACCCTATTGAAATTAACCCTATTGAAATTAACCCTATTGAAATTAACCCTATTGAAATTAACTCTATTGAAATTAACTCTATTGAAATTAACTCTATTGAAATTAACTCTATTGAAATTAACTCTATTGAAATTAACTCTATTGAAATTAACTCTATTGAAATTAACTCTATTGAAATTAACTCTATTGAAATTAACTCTATGAAATTAACTCTATTGAAATTAACTCTATTGAAATTAACTCTATTGAAATTAACTCTATTGAAATTAACTCTATTGAAATTAACTCTATTGAAATTAACTCTATTGAAATTAACTCTATTGAAATTAACTCTATTGAAATTAACTCTATTGAAATTAACTCTATTGAAATTAACTCTATTGAAATTAACTCTATTGAAATTAACTCTATTGAAATTAACTCTATTGAAATTAACTCTATTGAAATTAACCCTATTGAAATTAACCCTATTGAAATTAAACCCTATTGAAATTAACCCTATTGAAATTAACTCTATTGAAATAACTCTATTGAAATTAACTCTATTGAAATTAACTCAATTGAAATTAACTCTATTGAAATTAACTCTATTGAAATAACTCTATTGAAATTAACTCTATTGAAATTAACTCTATTGAAATTAACTCTATTGAAATTAACTCTCTTGAAATTAACTCTCTTGAAATTAACTCTCTTGAAATTAACTCTCTTGAAATTAACTCTCTTGAAATTAACTCTCTTGAAATTAACTCTCTTGAAATTAACTCTCTTGAAATTAACTCTCTTGAAATTAACTCTGTGACAAATAACTTCTGTGAAAATTACTGTTTCACTAAAAAAAAGTGTATCACTGGTGTCTGAAGTGTTCACTGTGTTTTGTGTTAATTCTGGCTCAATACTAAATATTAACTGTTAATAATACTGATTTTTCAAATGTTTACAAATTACTTAAAAAAACCAACTCTGTACTTAACAATTTCTGGGGCGAAGTCCTTAGAGACGTGTCCTGAAGACGTCTTGCTGGCTACTTCTTCTTGGATGAAAACTAGGCGTGGGGAACTTGGAGTCGTGACACACCGGTTCAAGGGTGGATGTTACGAACTAGAAGTCGTGACACGCCGGTCAACTGGTTTTATCCTGATGCAGGGTAATTTCTATCTTGGCCAAAGAGTGGCCACTTGTTAAAATCCTCTTCTTAAAATATTCTTCTTCTTAAAATATTCTTCTTCTTAAAATATTCTTCTTCTTAAAATATTCTTCTTCTTAAAATATTCTTCTTCTTAAAATATTCTTCTTCTTAAAATATTCTTCTTCTTAAAATATTCTTCTTCTTAAAATATTCTTCTTAAAATATTCTTCTTCTTAAAATATTCTGCTTCAAATCTTCTCAAAATCTGTTAAGATCCTGGTACAGGGTCGCCAGTTTGTTATCCTCCTTCTTCTGTGTCCCTGGACTGCTTCGAAATCGACGGGGGTTCTTGTTGTGAGGCAGCAACGGATATTTCTTCTATAACATTCTAATTCTTTTCGGTCGCCTCTTGTTAAACTCTTGGCTACAGACTCGCCAGACTGTTATGCCAATATCTTCTATGGTGCTTGGGTTGCCTCTTTCACTCGCTTTATGAATCGACGATTATTAATTCTTCTCTTGCTATAATACTCTGATACTTTCTCTTATACTAAAATTATCGACTTTTCTTTTATAACTTATCGACTTTACTGACTAAGTTCTTCTGAAGAGAGCACGGCTCGAAGGGGAAAATAAAAAGTTTCTCTTACATTTAGTTTACTTCTCAAAATGTACAGGTAGTGCTCTGAATTTACAGGGGTAGAGGTTCGACCTCTTTCGACCATGGCTCAGGCCGGAATCTAAAAATTAAGTAGGCAAGGGGCCTCTGCCCCCTCGTCGCAGCGAGGCTGCTAACAAGGGAGGCTCGTAATGAAGGGCTAATATGAAGTACCGCAATGAAGTGCTTTGATTTTACAAATACATGTATAATATAAACCTAAATGTTGGGTAGCGGAAGTTGAAGGTTAAGTTCCCCCCTTTTAAACACATGATCAGATGTTTGAAAGATTCGAAATAAAAATTAAAAAAATTAAAATAAAAACTAATCGTATATTTTTGCCGAATCTTCATTTCTGAAGGCGATATCATTCCGTAATAGTACACATAAGTACAAATTAAGTACAAGACTGAGTACGTATTAATTTTGGTTCATTACAATTACGATTACAATTATGGATTACTTCACATTCGCTTATGATTGTCCATTACAGTTCTATTAAAGTACATTCTTACATTATAAATTAAATCATTACATTTAATTACAGTTTCATTGAAGTACATTACGTCGTTTACCATTCTTACAGTGTTTTTATATATTTATATATGGTTATAATATATGGTTATTATATATGGTTATTAGTACAACACAAGTACATGAGCACATACGAGATAATTTATTTACGAAATAATATGTTATAATATGTTATAAATTTGAAATCAGAGGGACAGGAGGTTTTCACGTTTTCAGATGTTTGATTTATGCTGATTTGCGAATTGCGTACACTTGCATAAGCGTTTATGAATATCTTGCGAGGGGTGAACGCACTTGAAAAAAAACAATAAAAAAAAACAATACGAGAACGTATTTGAGCGCTTTCGAACGAATGCCTAAAGTTTTGCATTTCACGAGCAAAAATGAATATTTAATAAAATTGCCATACGATAATGGTCAAGTTAAGATATGGACGTATGGGGGCGGGGGATATGGTCGAGTAATAGTTATATTTATACTACATAAACATATAAATAATGACTTCTATAGAGTGTACAGTTTTATTATGATGATAAAGAATTTTCATACATTGCATACTAGAGATATAATGAAGGGAAATTAATGACGGGAAAATGTGACGTATGGATGAATATGGTTGAATAATAATATTTATACTACATAACACCACAACATTATTAATAAAGAATTTACCATACATTAAATACGGAAGATGTCCAAATACTAAGAACGTGATTCAGTGTACAAAGCTTGGGAAACGTAACGAGAATAAAGTTATTTTATGACGTCCTAGTGTATAAGTCATTATTAGAAAAGATGAATTAGAAAAATACAGTAATGAATAAAGAAGTACAAATCGGAATTCTATCCAAAACTCGCTTAGGCGATTTTGGTTTCTTATGTAAAAATGAACATTCAAACATAAAAACTATACGAACGTAAGTACTGCATGAAGACAATAAATCCATATAATGATGGTGAAGCAATTGTTCATTGTTCAATTTTTACAGTGCTCCCCTTTTTTTTTTTTAAATAATATTAACAAAATAATATAATACAATTAATACAATACAATTGAGAAAATAACATCGTAACTAATTCAAGTTAGATGACGAATTTTTCTTTTTACAATACAACTTTCATACAGAACGAGTTCGGGTAGTTGAGTACAATGCAGAGTATCAAATCTTAAAAGACACTTGCTTACAAAATATAAAAAAAATCAAAGATTAATACTTAATTTAGACAAACAATTAAGTTAGACAAACAATGATATGGTTAAAATTTTTACCAAATTTAATTTTTTCTGTGGGATAAATGTACATAATGAATAGATAGATAAAAGGGAAAAATGTAAATCGTACAATCTATAAGCTAATTTTTATTGACTATTGTAGGTAAAATAGAATTACGTAATCGATGATGTATAGACCTGTGGTCTAGTGTTTATTTTGTGTACTCGGTACAAAGTGTGTATCTTACAATTTCGAGGGAGAGATTAGCTGAGAGGATGTTCAATTAACTGAATAATGCATGAGCAAGATATATTAGAAAGCAAAAATGATTAAGATTAAATACATAGTTAGCACTTATGCGCAATGAAACAGTTTATTGTGATATCCAATGATTTTAGCATAAGGTTTGTATATATATATATAGTGTGCATACATGCGTTTTTTATTGACTGTTGTAGGTACAATCGAATTACGTAGTGGATGATGTATTGACCTATGGTCAAATGTGTATTTGTGTTTATTGGGTACAAAGTGTGTATCTTATAATTTCGAGAGACAGATTAGCTGAGAGGATTGTTAAATTAACTGTATAAATGCATGAGCGAGAATTTATATATAGTAAGCAATAATTATGATGTATTATAATGATGATGTTTGCATACGAGTTTTAATTCAAAAGTGACTGGAGGGAATATGTGTCAAAAGTAATAAAATTCAATTAGGATTATAGATTTTACATAATTAATCAGTTACACGTATAAGGTAATTAAAAAACGAACTTAGAGGACCTTACAATTAATGAAAGTAAATCTAGCGGTATTAAAAATTAAATTTTGAAGGTGGAATTAAATTCGACTAGTAACATTCCTAGCTATATATGAACTATGTAACCATTAACATTGACCAGAAGTATCGGTACGATAATTGAATTAAAAAAAATTAAGAATACAAATTAAAAATATAAATCAATTTATGCATTTTAATGAGCTAAACATAATTTTATAATACTCTTAAAAATAAAAGTAAATCGAACCTTAGATGAGTTTCGGCCAAGAAAAAAAAGTTTATTGAAATGGAAGGAAAGCATTTCGAACAATCTTTTTCTTTTAAATAATTTCAGGTAATTTTTCATTAAAAATTATTTTTGTTATAAAAAAATATTAAAAGGTTTAATAATTTTTGCATGTTAGTAGAAAAATCATACTCTTTCGTTAAATGTTGATAGAATTTGAATTATTTGATATTT